>JADKXX010008533.1:0-27518 GCA_017310255.1 Butorides virescens | reverse complement strand
TCTAATACTACAATTTATTATTAGATCCTGTTTCTAATACTACAATTTTTATTATTAGATCCTGCTCTATGAAAAAAAGCAAAGGGGAAATGTCATTTACTTAAACTAGTGAGTCACCTTCTAAAAGACTCCGCAAGTTTTACTCTGCTGCTGAAGTTTACCTTTGTATTAAAGGCACCCTGTCCAATCGCACTGCTTTCAGAAGCGCCCTCTTTACAATTTGCCTTTTACATAAATACATTTAAAAGCAAAAATTAAAAGAAAACAGCTCACGCGGTACCTGGGGACGTTGAGCAACAGCTCTCCCGTGGGTGCCCCAGCCCAGCACGACCCCGGCCGTCCCCCCCGCCTGCCATGCAGGCTTCCCTCCCCGCACTCACCTCCCCGCGGCACCAGCCCCTTCTCTCCGGAAAGCGTCAAGGGCGGCATGAGAAGAGCAGAGCAAGAAGAGGCGGCCGCCCCGCCATCCCTCCCCGCCGCCGGTGCCGCTGCGCTCTCGCCCGCTTCGCCTCCCACTGCTGACACACGCCTGACATCACCGCCTCTCCCGCCGGCGACGCCTCCCCAACCCACCCTTTCCCTCAGATAAAGGGAGGACTGAACCCAGGGCAGAACAGAAGAGGGTTTTCTATCGAGGGGCTGCGCCCCTTTGGAGCACCCCGAGGCCTCGCAGGGGGCCGAGGTGGGGGCGAGGGGTCCGCAGCGGACAGCCCAGGCCCCCATGGCCGCCCAGCCCCGGCCCTGACGGCGTTGACTCACGCCCGAGAGGCAACAGGTTCAACCAGAAGCATCGCCCCGCGTTCCCGGCCGCCCTGCTCCCACGCTCGTAAAAACGATGGGCGTGCTTCAAACGTGACCTCTGGAAAAAAAAAAAAGTCTGCCTCGCCGCCTCTTATCGGTTGCGGGTGATGACACCCGGTCCCCTTTATCACTTCCTTTGGGTTTTTCCCCTCCGGATGCGCTTGGCATTCCCGAGGGCTGCGGGAGAAGGTGTCACCCGTCCTAGGGGCAGTGGGGATGAAGAGGGTCGTGTTTGGCAGGGGGACCAAAATGCAACTGCCCAGCACCTTGAGCAGCCCCCTGCCTGGGCAGAGGGATGCACCAGCACGCCGAGGGGCTGCGTGGACCCTCCCATGAGGAGCTGCCTGTGCAAATCCAACGGCAGCCCCAGGCGAGATGCACCCCTGATCATCTGTGGTGCCAAGAATGATTAAAAATTAAAAAAAAAAAGCCTTTGCATTTATAAGGAAACCTGCACGGAATTGCCTCAGGATGTGGGTAGAGCTTTGCCCCATTTCCTCCCCAGCCTGTGAGATCCACCCCAGCCCAAAAAGGAGCTGACAGGCTGCAAGCAGCTGGCTACCTTCAGCAGAGGGACACTTGCCTCTTTGCCCAAAGACACAGGGGGCTGGGATAACTCCAGCTCCCCCCTCTGTTGCTCCGCAGCAGAAGAGATGGGGAAACGATGTTTGAAATTCTGCACACAGAACACATTTTTGCCCTTACGGACTTCAAAGTGCCCTGTCCTAAGCTATCTCACTTAAGAACAATACAAGCTCCTTAGCAATCAACTCCCCTGCAAACCCTCCTGCAGTCAGGTCCTTAAAAAGACCACCAATGATTACATGAGTAGCTTCAGAATAAGTTGCGCACTAATACTATTTATATAGGTACACTTAAAAATAATCCCGAATGAATGCATCAACAAGTTTCTGCCTAACATGTCTGGATTCATGAAGACAAGAGGAAAAAAAGGCCTCAATACAAACAAGGGCAAAAAAAATAAAGAATAAACCAGAGTAAACCAAATGAAATTCTATAAACTCCTTCAAATAAAGTTTTGCTGATTTGTGGTCAAAAGGCAATACTCAGGGAACTGCCATGCACTAGAGTTTTCCTGCTCCCTTCAAATACTCCCTAACTCTGTACAGACATGTTTCTAAATCGTTCCTAATTTCAATCTTACCTAAACTACATGCAGATTAAAAGATGAGAGACTTGTAAAAAAAAAAAAAAAAGCAAACCAGCACCAAACTGGAAATCTGAAGCTGGTTTTTGAGGGCTGGAAGAACAATTAGGAATAATTAAAATGTTTTTGTGGAAGTTTAGCAATATATGTTCCCTTTAACCAGATGACTAAGCCCACCTGAACTAATAAATGTTTTCTTAATAGCCTTCCCATCCATTTAGATTGCCAGATCCTTAAAGGCTCCTGAAAACTCCCACCACACATAGCAGGGGCTGCCTGTCAGAATTTGGCCTGGTCCAGGTTTGTTTTCCAGGTCTTTTTGGAGAAGGCAGAGGTCCAAAGCTCTCTGATCACACCTCATTTCTCAGCCAGACTCCTACCACCCAGCCCGTGAGTTTAAGCTTCTTGCACTTCTACTGCGATCCTCTTCGAGACCCTACAGGACACGGAACACAGAGATAGCGCCCTCCTGACCCTCTTCCCCATACACAACCAGCCGTAATTGCAGCCTAACGAGACACAAAGCAGACACAAACTGCTTCAATAGCGAGACACCTTAATAAAAGAAGCAGCTGGTTTTCTACCTGGGCTGGTCTTGCATCCAATTTTGAATAAAATGCAAGTTTGTCCGGGCTTGACAGCAAGAGCTCACTGGCTCGGAAAAACGGCCCCATCCGGATGGGAGCAGGAGCTGCTGGAGCCCCCGCCTTCAGAGGTGTGCAAGAGAGCTGCTCAGGGGCCCTTCGCTTACTATTCCATCAGCCTGATGCATTTTGGTTAAAAAAAGATTTTAAGAATTCTTGTTTTTCCTGCAAGAGGGTAAAAAAAATCTGGAGAGGAGCTGGCTGGAGGGGTTGTGTGGCCAAGCACTTCTGCAGAGCTGCAGCACCAGCCCCGGGCACAGCACGCGCCAGGGTTACAGCCGGGATGTTTCCATGCTTGATGGCAAATTCTGACCAGGAGCTACATCACCCACATCTCTGAATTTCCACCCAAGGGATCATTGGGTAAGGTCAGCGTGGAAGCGCAGACCGTGCTGCAGCATTCGTAGCAGCCCTTCCCTCGGGAAGCACTTTCAAAGCACCCCCTGGTACGTGTGGTGCCTGCGAGGGGGTTTGGCAACCAGCATCGCAGGAACCGGCTGGGAACGGCAATCTCTGGCAATTCAGACCAAGGAAACGTAAAAGATTTCTGCCCACAGGAATGCACCCCACCCCGACGAAGGAAATTACCACCCTGCCGGCAACGCTGGAAGAAGGGCTGCGTTTCAGCCCCTCCGCTGCAGTTTGCTGTCTGGCATGCTACCTTCAACTGAAATTTTTTTGTTTTAAATTGCTGTGCCTGGCCATGGAGGGAGGCATTTGAGGAGATGGCGGGAGAGCCAAACTGCCCCACCTGCAGCAACTTCTGAGAGGAGGAGGCAGACGGTTCCCACCTGCGCCAGCATAAATCAGCAGAGCACACCCAGAGGCATCCTTCTTCTCTTACATACTAAGCCAGACCTCTAAAAACCTCTTCAGTTGCTTTTTTTTTTAAATACATGATGATCCATCCTTGCCCAGTTCTCACTAGCATTGGCATTAGTAAGGATGAGAAATGTCTCAACACCAAACTGCCCCAGAACACGTGTGTTTTGGGGCAGGTGACACCCAAGCAACTTTCTGCACATCTGGAAGGAACTGAATCTCAGAGCAGCCTCATAACAGCTCTGTGTATTTTAAATAATTATGCACAATCAGTATCTCATGTCTAAATCAATGGCTTCTACTTGGTGAGAAATACACACCGTAGAAGAAATCTCTGCCTAATTAGATCCGCCTGCTGAGAAGCCCGTACAAATGCTGTTGTGTTCTGAACCATTCAGCAAAGCAGGACAGCAAATTTACATTAAGTAAATGTCCTGCAAGGGAAAACTTTCAGCATCAGCTCTTAGTATATGTTGAATTAAAAGGAAAATATCATACATATTACTCATTTCAAAACTAGTATAGTCTAACAAAAACACTTCTGAGAACATAATGTATTCAAGACAACCAGCAGCAGAATCTAAATTCTTGTAGATTTGAAACAATACCATAGCAAGATTAGTTCTTCTCTTCAGATATTATAGTTCATTTATCACCAGGGAGTCGCCCACAGAAACACAATGAAGTGGGAGAACAAGTCACCGAGCCAGCAAGCTGCCTTCTCAAATTCCCATCCCTCAGAGGATCCCCGCATATTGGCTGAACGCAGAATAAACTCAACTCATACCCTAAGACGCGCTCCATAAACAAGACGACGCATTGTTTATCTTGCCAGTGAGAAGAATAGGGATAGAGATAAAAGGGAGATGTTTTGAAACAGCATACGAAGTCCTGGGACCCGTCTTATGCTTTTCCTAATTAATTCAGGGGAGACCGGGGCCGGGATCTTGGCATGCCACCCCAAAGCAAGCAGGAAGCATTTCTCCAAGCAGGAGGCATCTCTCGGTATTAACTGCAGCTGAAGGGAGAATATGTTTGCAAAGCAGCAGGACTGCAGAGTTAATCCCAGGTCTGAGCTGAAATCTGAACAAGGGTTGCCAAACCCAGCCTTTTTATGCCCTGTGAGACTTCAGGATTGTAATCAACTGAGCTCAGCGTAACCTCCAGCCAGTGTGGAGCCGCTGCTTTTTTCTGTGAAGAAAAAGACAATTTTCATAAGTGACAGAAAAAATAATTCTCCAATTCCAGTCCATTACCGTGCTGGAGTGCAGTGCTCCCCTTAGCTCCCATCAGCTCGCAGTAAAACACGGGCTCGCTTCACTAGAAACTGCTTCCGAGGAAATACAAGCTTTCAGGAGTGACTTACAGCCACAAAACCCCTTTCTCCAAACCATCTCAGGTCAACCAGCAAAATGTTAATAGCCGGACTCAAACCTCCCCAGCCAGCTTTACACACAGACAGACAGACACGGCAGGTTCTCCTGGTCCAGCCCCGAGTCACACACCGTCCTCCCCAACACCACACGGATGACTGACAGTACGTGCGCAAGCATCGGCAAGGCTGGGCGATACGGATCTGGAGATTGCTTCATCCAGGTCTGTCGTGCAAGTTGTTTCCTGTGAAGAGGTCTCAACCTTGGACTTCACACAACAGTGTTGATCCAACAACAAAATCTTGGGATAACCACGGTGCTCCAAGGCTCATATTTAGGTGTCTCTGCCTAAGAACCTACTTGGATAAAGCCAAAAGATTTCACTTTTTGAGGAGGATGGTTATATTTGTTGGGAATTAATTGACACTGCATTAATGGCTGCAGGTTGGGTTTTTTTTTTTAATATATATTTTTAAATTCTGAACACGGACTTGGCTCTTACCAGATGCCTGTAATGAACACATGAAACAAATGCATCTATATCCAACAGCAGCCATAAACATTGCGCAGAAGAGATGAGGAGCAGCACAAAACTGCCTGGTGTCAATTCAGCCGAAGCACAGGCACCCATTCCTGCTCAAAGCCTCCCACCTGGAACTCAGCAGCTTTCCCACTGCCACCGGTATGAAAGAGGTCTGCATACCCAGAGATCACTTGTATCTTTAAAATTAGGAAAGGCCAGCTTGGTCTTCATTAGACTTGGACTCAGCCCTTCCCTTTTATTGAGTTTATCAGCGGCACGTATATTTAAACGTCGCCAACTGGAGAAGTGGATGCTCTTTCCCAGATGGCTAGGGATAAACACAACAGCACTTTTGATCCACAGTATAAACAGCAGGATAACACCAGCACATGGCAGTTGGGAGTTTGGCTCCATCCCAAAAAGCAAAGCAAGAAAATTCTGCTAAATCCAGCAAAACTAGCACCTCTGCTCCAAAACACAGGCATAGTTCCGTGCCTACTCCCCTCTTGCCGGCTGCTTCGGAAAGGGCTGTGCTTGCTGACTCCTCGGAGTCAGGCATGCCATACAGACTCTTTTCTCTCTGGAATATATTCCGATACATTCATAAATATGAACAAACAACAATTCTGGTCAAAAGGAAACCTCTGCCTGCCGCATCACCGGCAGCAAGGCTGTAGCCACGCTGAAGCAAACAGCGGTGTCTCAATATCTTAAGCTTCAAAACCAAGTCTGGACCTGGGTGCCTCTCTAGACCCAGCATCTGGTTTCCACGCCGAAAGCGATCCGATTGCCATTACTTCCATGGACCACATCAGAAGTGCACTTCGTATTTCAAACCCTGAAACACCTTTTTTTTTAATAAAGAAACTGTTTGCATGTTTAGCCACATGTTTAAAGGAGTCACAAGGACAAGCTGTGGCTTAAGTCATTTTTGTCCCTTCCTATTAGCACCAGACGCAAATCCCTAAGGATACTACAGCCACATCCATCCCCTCTTTTTCAATCAGCTTATTGGCATTAAACCTTCCCTCTGCATTCAGGCTCCTCTCTCCCACCTTCCCTTTTAATCTCTATCCTCTGCTGTATGATTGTAATTATGGTACAGCAGACAACTATTAGAATTTCCATTGTAACACTTCCACTACAGAGGTGACCTTTGGGTTTTGTTTTATTTTTCTTAAACACAGCTCCTGCTGTGTTCAAAGGCAACGCCTTGTAACTAACTGTAGCAGGGTGTGACTTGGTATCTGGGCCCTGCTGACCTTAAAAAATGTTCTTAATCTGCCTGGTTGATGTTGTAAACTGAAATCCCACAAGCATAAAAACTGCTTGGCGAAGCAATCCTTCCAGCCAGGCAGGCTGCATCTTCTTGGAGAGCATTGCTGGTCACAGCTGGACATCTTGGCTAGAGAATGATCCATGTTTGACCGGACCAGGAAATCTTGTAGATGTTGCCTAAAACCAGGGAAGTGCTCAAGAGCAAGAGGAGCTCCTTGATGCTCTCTCCTTTGACGATCAGTGGCTGCATTAACACTGACTTGATTTTCTAGGGTTCCTCTTGTGTCACCGTCATTTAGAACAGGCATGGTAAGAGAGACCTGGGCTGAAACTATGTGCCTTACTAAACAAAGCAAAGGAAGGACAGATGAGTTCAACCACAGACACACAGGTATATAAATATACCGAAAGAAACCAAGCCATAGCCTGCTCTGGAAAAAAGAGAAGATCGAGTTGGGAGCTTGAAGGGGAATTACTCTCAATAGGGAAGTTTTGTTAAGCTGTATTTTTTGGCACAAATATACTAAACAATATCATTTTGCAAATATAAAATTCCCTGGCAGGAAGCACTCGCTTCATGTGAACTCCTGCCCAGATCATTCCCAGGGAAGGAGAACAGCAAAACCCCAGGTCTTCATCTCCGCGTGGCTTAGATGTTCTAACAAAGACATGACCAGAAAGAACCCGCAAACCCCCTGACCCAACAGCACAGCCCCTACACACACAGTGCTGGCCCTTCCCCCCCAAGCCAAGCAGGTTAAATAACTCTCCAAAAACTGTCAGGGCTCGGTCCTGTCGCGGGGAGATGTACGGGGCTACAGGACTGGGCAAGCTCCTGACACACCGTGTGCTTGGGCTGCACGATGGGCTTCCGAGGCTGCCGGCAGAAGAGCCCACTAGGGCTGGCTGATGGGGACCTCGAGGGTGCCAGCAGTGCCATACAGGACCCTCTCCCATGTTTAAGCAACGAGGGAGGTTGTTGGCAGAGTTCACTGCAGGAGACATGCTAGGGAGCACAGGGGTGGGAAAAAAAAAGGAGAACGACCTCCAATATTTGGCACTTACTCTCAATCCCCCCTTACAATTCGTTGCGTCATGGAAACGTACAGTTGCCCAAACAGGCCTGCAGTTCCACACAGTTCCCTTCGTATTTCATGGATATCAGTGGAGCCTTTCATCACTTCACACACGAAAAACACCCATGAAAGCCAAGTGAAAACACTGTTTGAGTACAAGGCCTTCAGTTTGGGACTTGCAGAAACCCAATTGCTTCGTATTTCTGTAGTTATCCCTGAAGGTTGCCAAAATTCCTGTCCAGACTGTCCCGAGACCACCAAACTAAAGACGACACACAACCAAAGCTCCCAGAGGGAGTTTCCACTATCTATATGAGAGGGAGAGTTTTACTGCCTTGGTGCCAGAATTCTCCTCCTCCCTCCAACCCCTTGTCTTTTGCTCCCTACAGTCTAATAAGCAACAGCTTAAAAAAGCATATTCTGACATGCAACACTGCCTGCCCCCCCCCCCCCCCCCAAAAAAAAAAAATCAGATGCAAAAAACTTACTTTTCTGGGCTTAACTTTGTCTTGTAAGTCGTACTGGCCTATTCCTTTGTAACTTATTCCAAGCCACCACGGGATTCCTTGTTTATCCTGAAAAATGGACGTTCTACGTGAGCCGAGAGCTACTTAAGGATTACGCAATTCCATTTCGTTGTGTGACAAGAACGAGTAGGTACAGAACAAGGACATTTTTTGCAAACAAACTGATGCGAAGTGGATTGCTGGGGTGGGGTGAACGTCGAAACTTTGCCCCCCCCTGCCTTCTCAGGCAAGAAAGGACACGGTGGGTGTGCAAAGTGGACAAAAAAGCGACAGTGCTGCTGAAACAAGGGGGTGTCACTCGTTGCAGGAGTGGCTGTGAGGGGGGAAGGATAGGGGACAGAAAAAAAACTGTGGCCAGTGACTGCATCCAGTAAATTCAGGCATGGACAGCTGCAGGAGGAGAGAACAGCACAAAACATCGGCGTCTCGGGTACCACAGTCATGGCCATGACTCAAAAGTAAGGAGGCATCATCTCTGCTGAACTCTTCTGCACAAAACACTTTGGCCCAGGCTCTGCTCTACAAACGGGAATAAATGGTGTATTTCCATCACTCTCAAAAAATATTTCTCAGCATTGCCCTGCTCCAAGCACACACCCACTAATCACCTCCCACTTCAAAGTAGTCTTTTCTACTTTTTTTTCCCCCCTAATCTTGATTAGAAATGTCTCTGGGGAAACTATTAACTGCTTCGGATCTAGAAGTGATATCCAGTTTAATTAAGCTGATATGAACTGAGCTCCTGATAGGATTAGAGAAGGTTTTACAAGATTCCTTTCTGTCTTCTGTAGTACATAATGCTTTGCTGCTCTCTGGAAACAATTTTTAAAGAATATTTGAAGGGGGGAAAAAAATTACAGAGGTTGAAAAATGAGGGATTTAATTCTGATAGAAGAGTACTGAATCAAACTACTCCTCTAGGAATGTAATCACACGTAATAAGCTAAGCAATCACACTATCTATGGGCATTTACTAACCTTTACTCCGTAGTAATGAACTCCATATGTTGGCAAAGCTTCTACCACTTTCATGTACCTGTAGACAGATTTATAGCCTATCAGATGATCTTCTCTAGAGGGAGTAATATCTATTAACATTTTTTTTTTCACACATACATTCAGGACATGTCATTTATCATTTGCATATTTTGAAGGTCTTAACAATTGAAGGGCCATGTTTGCAGAAAAAAACCTTAGCATCCTGGCTCAGGGAAAGATGTGATGTTTTGGCCTAGCTAAAGCAAATGGAAAATCTCTCATACAAGACGACATTGAATCTCTTATCTGAACTCAAAGAACTGAAAGTAAAAATTCTGAACCGAACATGTGAGCCTTTTGGGAAATGTTGGCGGTCAAGACCCGCCTTTTATTATTCCATTATGGTGCTTTGGTTACAAAGGATGGGCTCCAAAGGAGAGGGTTTATGCAGTTGTACAATGTTTCACGAGACAATTCAGGCAACCACTGATCAGACATTTTTTCCCCTTGTTCCTACTGAAGGAAGCCCCTGAATTATTGAGACAGAGTTGCAGGCACCGAGCTACGTGAGAAAAACTGCAAGTTGTCTACGTGCAGCCATGGCAATCATCCCAAATTTCTCAGTTCATACCATGGCCCACTGCATTTGCTTGTAGGAAGTACAGTAATATTAATGGTAAATTAACAAATAAAATTCCATGGGCACTCTATGCATCTTGGAAGACCTTGTTCTTTTGAAAGCCAAATTCTGAACATTGCAACAAACACACGTTTGTTTTTTTTACAGGGCCTAATTCAAGGCTTGCCCTTCAGAGTCTGGTGTGAAAGCTAATTGATAGCAAGCAGGGTATGGAGAAGAGTCTTCAGATAAAGTAAGGTCCAAATAATTTCTTTTATATTTGAGATATCTGAATGAGGACACACAACCTTAACTGGAAGCCTGTGAAATCTGAAAGTTCAAGCTTTGAAATATAACTCAATAAAAAAAGAATCTGACAGATACAAATGGTAAAGTTGGCAAGCAATAATGACCAGAACAGCCTGCATTGCTACTTCTCAACAAAAAAAATAAAAAAAAGGAAAAAAAAGGTAAAAATGTCATCTTCACAAATTAGCAAGTGTCGTACTCACTGAACAATGGCTTGTCCTCTGGTCAGGCCTTTAATTTGCGTATAATGCTCAATGACTCTGTCCTCGCTGCAAAGCAAGCACAAAACCCAATTTAGAGGCTCAATGACTTTTTTCGTGTGTGACAGCATCTGTCGAAATTCAGAGGCCTGCTCAGCATGCAGAGAAATGGCCCTCTGTACGTTTCTCGCTCTGGTTTACATTCTGGTTCTTACTGATTGCTTTCCCACCCTTCATTAAGCAGCGTGGAGCTGCCTGGCTGATCCCTGCCATTGCACGCCGCGTTCCAGACTAATTAACGAATCGTTTTGGATCAGCCTGCTCTGCTGCAGATGCTGCTGCAGAATAATGGTACTAATTGTGTAAATTCACTTGCACATTCTAAAGGACCAAAACTTCAAAGGATGGTTAATGCTCCATATGTTAAGACAGAAGAAGTTAAACCAGAAATATTTTCCTTCCAGTGTATTTCCCCCTGATATTTCATAGGTGAAGAAATACAGATTTGTCAGCAATGACCTTTTTGCATTTTTTTCATTATATACGTCAACATTTTGTTTCAGCGGAATGTGAAATAAAATATGCATTTAAGTGTCAGACACTTGAAAGCGAAGAAAAAACCCAGCAGTATTCATTCTGAAAAAAAAACAAATCATAAGCAAGTACTGGTATACTTGAAAAATCCACCAGGCGCACATCAAGCCTAAAAAACTGAAACAAATGCAGGAGTCAAACTTGCACAGAGGGCATCAATTCCAAGGAAACATCATCATTGATTCATCCCAAATGCTGTGTTCCTTCACAGCAGATTCAAGTCACAAAACTAGACCTTCTTTTCTGTTTCCAGCTTTTCTAGCTTATTTTCCCCCCCTGTCCTGTTGAGGAGAGCGGCTGGGTAGGCATTGACCAGCCAGCCAAGGTCAACCCACCACAGAGGCTCCACTGCGTGACAGTTGACAAGCAAGATGCTCTTTGCAAACCCAGGCTTGGCTGGGGCTCAGATTTCAGCTCTTTGTAACCCGTTGTCCCCACATATTCTGATCCAGCAGTTTCTGATCCAGCAATTTAATTTAAGTGAACTTTCAATGAGGGATTTGCATTGGATCTTGCATAATTTATGACCTCCTAAAAACTGGAAATGCTTGAACACGAGCAATGAACTCCAAGTCCTATATCAGGCAGGCTGAAAACTTTTTAAAGAGTTTGCAAAACTGTTTAAAAGTGATCTTGTCATTACCATTCATAGCAATGATTTACATATTAAATTAAATAGCTCACCAGTAAGCGAGTGATGGATGCTCCTGCAGTGTCTTGGTAGGAAAGACAGGCAGCGTCTTCAAGTCTTTTCTAGTGTTTTCATCACTAAAAAAGCAAAAAATGGCACAGAGTCACTGCTAGTGAATCACAGATGCGATCATTAGTTTCAGCAGAAGGAAAGGGCTGTATTTGCTACCCCAGAACAGGGTGCATTGCCCCATATCAGGCTGTCACAGCCACGTAACTCTATAGGCCCTCTCACATGACGGTGATGTATATGGTGTCGTGCAGACTCACGCTGTAACTCATTATATGGACACGTGATGCCCGGGCCACCGTGGCGGGAGCACCGTATCAATATTTACCTTGCACACACTCACTCTGTTTGCAGAGTGCAGAATGAGCCCTGAAACAGCTGCAGAAGGAAAGCCTCTGCCCAAAAGCAAGGCTCGTAATGCTAATTTTTGCTCTGTCTTTAGCTAAAATCCTACCTCTAGACAATAAATTTCATGAAGCAGCATGGTATTTCTCAAGTCTCAGAGCTTAACACTGACCTGACTCAAAACAAAGGGTTTCAGTTCATATACTTTAAAATATTTTCACTGAAAATAGTTTTCTGGACTGCTCACTCTACAGAAAGTTCAAATATTTTGGACTCCAGGCGTAGCCTGGAACGAAGTAAAGGGGGTTGAAGTACGTGAACGCAATTTGTCACAGAAAACCCCAGCAGAATATTTAAAAACCTATTTACAGGCATCAGTAAAATGGTTAATATTTTTTCCTTATATGCTTCATTAATTAATCAGCTGAAACTTGCACGCCTCATTTCTGCAGGATTTCTGCGTGCCTTCGCAGCAGCGCCAACAAGCACGAACATGACTCTTTTATGTGAAGAATGCATCAGTCACATCCATCAGCATCCGCCTTGACTTCTGCATCCAGGCTTTCCTTGAGAAGGTGTTTTCCTGCTCCCAACCTCTGCTTTTATCAGGTTCCACTATTAGGGATTGCATCTGAGCTACGTTCCCCCTCTTCCCTCAAAGTCAGCACCCTGTGCATCAGCAGAGCGGACCAGAGCACCGAAATCTGCTCCGTGGGCACCGCGGATCAACCTCTGCAGACGGAGGAGGCAGCAAACCCCTGCCACGTTTCCGTCTCCCATGGCAGATGTCACATGGAAGGCGCAGTAAATTAAAGTTTTTTGTTCCTCGGGGAACACGGGCTAATCGCTCTGCAAGCTTCTTCCCCAGCCCTGACAATGCGCCTCAACCCTGACTAAGAGGGACCACCCCTGGGGACGAGGAAACGCTTCAATCAACAGCCTATTTATTCTTCAACATCTTTGATGAAGTTGCCAAGAAGGGGGTCAAATTAGCACCAAGGAGCTGTCGCTGCTGAGCTTTGCCGGCCGGCACTCTTCTGCCAGGAACATGCACTTTTCTTTGCAAGCTGGCCAGCACCCAAGTGCCACAAACAGGGACAGCTGCGAAGAAAAATCGGGATCTCTCCCTCCCAACGCTCAAATACAGCCAAGGCTCACAAAAGCTGAGGCGGTTTTACTCGCTGCCTAAAAGCCCATTTTGATAGGATCAAAAGGCTGTAGGACATCTCAGCTTGAAGTGAGAAGGTAGATTACCAGGGTTTTGTAGGGACAGATGAAAATGCAGGCAAAGCAGACCCTCCTGAGGCCTCAGAAACCAGAGCGAAACATAAAATAAAACCCAAACCAAAAAACCAAGCCCTAAGCAACCTGGCCTGATCTCACAGCTGACTCCTCTCGGAGCAGGAGGTTTGGCCAGAAGACCTCTTGAGGTCCCTTCCAACTTTAATCATAGACTCACAGGATAATTGATTATTAAAATAAAAATTTCCTCCTATATTTACGCCTGACCCATGACTGCAATGGCTGCTGCAGCAGTGGGGGTTGGCAGGGAAATACAGTGAAGTAGGAAAGGTTTTGGAAGGAAGCAATAACAAAATAGCTCATTTTTACCAAACAAAAGGGCTGTTCCTCTAAATATAGATCCTCAATCCACAATATTCATAATCAGAGGTTTAATGGTTGGTCTCTAAACCCCTGTTTAGAAACCTTGTTGCCAGCAAACAACAGGACACCCAAGCGAGGGCTGAAGCGCCGATGAGGCTGACGGTGGAAAGCAAGAGCTGAGCCCCGGCAGAGGCGAGAGGTGACCCCCCCACTGCCACCACCACAGCTGGGTGGAGAGGTCCCAAGCTCTCCTTCATCAGCTATCACGGGGCCAGTAGCCTCACCGTCACTGAGACTCTGCAAAAATGCCATGAATCCCAGCACTTGTGTCCGACCATGCCCTGAAACGCCACCTTTTGCACCATTCGTGGCCTCTAGCAGGGCTACTCACCTTCCCGTTTGGTTTTTGGGGCCCCTTGCCTCTGGACCTGGTTGAGTAGCTACTTACTTCATCCCCATCAAATGCTAAAATGAGTTAAGCTTGAGTGATGAGCAGCAGCTCATCAAAATGGAAACGTCCACCACTGAATTGAAACCAAGCACCAGCCAATCAGCGCACCCACCTTCCAACAAGGTCTGCGGGCTCTGAGCTGGGACATCTAGTGACCAAAGGGCTGCAATCACATCTGTGCCACGACGTGGGGCATGTCCCTCCAGCACTGACCCAGAACCACTGGCCCCAGTGCAGTTCATTAGCAGGCAGAGTCCACGGAGCTGTGACGACTGACAGCAGAGCTGGACCTTCTCTTTCTTCTGCCAATCTATCTGACTTCTCACAATAGCAGACGATACACATGTATTATGAGGGAAAGCTGGCCCTTGGGACTTGCCTTCCTAAAGGGACCCAACCTCATACCCTGAGGTTCAGACACACTGTCCCGTCCATCTGCAGCTGGAGGGAGTCCATCAAAAGGGACTTAAGAGGCCTGAAAGTCTCTGAGAAGCCACATGAGGATTTTATTTTTTCCTGCATAGTTTTAAGATAAAAGCATGAAACAATCCTAGAAAAATGCAGAAGACCTGGAGAAACCGGGCACAGCTCCTTGCACGCCGGATGCCTTTGGACAGGGCACGCTGGCACGCAGCAGCCCAGATCTCCCGACTGCATGCCCGAGGATTACCATTTGGGATAATAAAAGCCTCAAATGGTCCTCCCCCTCCTTCCACAGAGTTCATTATCATTTTATCTGCACCGAGGAGCCCAAGCACGTCTCCCCTTGACCTTCAGGATCACTTTCCCAAGCCCTCCGAGACCCAGCCTTTCCCCAGAGGTAACAACTCCAGATAGCAGGAGCGACGGTTTGAATTATTACCTGTTCCTGTTTGGTTTCACAACGATCAGAGGGCGACACAGAAATCACAGGGCAGACAGCCTCGGCTCCAGAGGTCCAACCGTCTACACTATCTACCAGCCAAACACACCAGTGTTGTATCTGGTGTGTCCATGGTCTCATCAGGGCAGGAGGACTCGGCTGTCGGGATGGAGGGGCCCACTTGCATTTAATCTGACCTCTGCTATGGAGGGGGCTTCTTGACTGGTGGTTCTTGGCATAATTTCAATAGATAAACCGCCCAGGGTCAACGGGACTGAACATTTTTTGGCAAAAAGTTTGTTTATTCCCCAGGAGAAGAATATAGGAAACTCATCTCAAGTATTTTTCCCACTATGGAGAAGAAATAAAGAAAACCAGCATGCGGACCTTTTCCTTCCCATTCCACCCTCTACATGGGAATTTTCTCTCTGGCAGATACTGAGCAGAATTTGAATCGATCTGGGCAATGTAAACGAAAAATCTACATCAGACCCTCCTCACGCCAAACCTCAGCTTGCATTCTTGGTACTGTCCATATTTAATTTTCTGTCCCAACATGAACAAATGTTGGGCAAGATGCCGTCCCCAGCAGCACGCCCTGCTCATCACTGCTGGGTCTATGGAGATGGAAGGGTGGCTTGTCTCTAAAATAACCAGGAGAAATATTTAACCATGTACCATACTACAAATAGGAATTCCCACATTCAAACTGCCATCTCTAGCAGCAATCCAGGACCGATCCCACATGCTTCCTACAACCCGCTGACGTTACAGTGAAATTTTAGGCATCTCGCTAAAACCCCACCAGAAATCTGGGAAGGAACCAAGCCAGACTGTGGCGGCACGCTCTGCCTAAAGCACATCACTGAAAATTAAAAAAGACTTACATATTTACGCTCCCAGAAAATACATCTTCACAGCTTGTAATCGAGTGATACAGCACTCGCTGCTAGGCCAAGATTTACAGAACTGTGCTAATTAGGACCATTTGTCAATGGCTGCCCAGGCTCTTCCCCGCGCCCACTGTCAAAACCAGCTTACGCCTGTTGCTAACGCAGGTAAGAGCTTAGATGTAATGAGATGTGGTTAATGAGATTAGCATAAAACACAAGGAGCAATAGACACACCCGGAGCACCAAAAGCAATATATTGGAGTACAACGTAAAAGCTTATCAGCCCACATCATCTTTGTAAATATTAACAACTCGATAAGCATAGGACTTCAGACAACTTTGAACTGGCTAAAGCGACGGCAGGTGCCTCTGCCTCCGCCGGATCGCGTTGATAACTCTTTATAAGGTAGGAATTTATCACCAGGGAAAGCGCATTGTACAGTGATTTTCCTCTGTTCTCAAAGCCTCTTGACCTCACGTAAATACTTACTCTTGTGTTGCTATGTGAGCGTTAGAATAAGTCAACTCCTGGGTCTTTCTGAATGTCACTATTTTGTATTCAGTTAATTCTCAAAATGAATTTTAGGCACACCATAGGTAGACTTTAAAGTGGCCTTGTTTTTAGAAAATATCGACCAACCTTTCAAGTTAACCTGAAAGTTATTTCATGGG
Source organism: Butorides virescens (assembly GCA_017310255.1). Classification (NCBI taxonomy): domain Eukaryota; kingdom Metazoa; phylum Chordata; class Aves; order Pelecaniformes; family Ardeidae; genus Butorides; species Butorides virescens. The sequence continues at coordinate 11,078 of JADKXX010008533.1, read as the reverse complement.
CACCTAGAAATCAGCAGACACCTCTGAGAATCGCATGTGAGATACAAGGAACCGCGGAGCTTTGCAGCTGAAGGACGATACAGTATTACCCTGCATTGTGAAGATGCTTCAAAAACTTTCCATTAGTTTTTTTTTTTCTTCTTACTCTGTTCAACACGTTAAGACCTAGCAAAATAAATATATAGAAACAGCACACAGACTAGACACTTGAAAGCTTGATGATCTCAGTTTTCAGAGGGCTGGTCAGGTTACTCAGATGACGTTAGTAATGGTCCTATTTCTTGAGAATAACCACTGAATGCCTTTGCTAGGCAACTACAAGCAATGCTATAACAGCATGAGAACATCCCGTGTTGCTGCCCACATCCTGGCCTGGTCCTAAAGCAACTTTCTAAAGCGACCAGACCTCAGGTAGCACCACCAAGGTCTCCAGGGTGCTCCCATTTCATGCCTTCGCAGATGAGAGCTGGCAACACGGACCATCACGCTGCAGCTGGGCTGCTTCAGCAGCAGGTGCCTGTTCTGTAGGCTTTTGGTTTGGTTTAAAATAAATGGAAGGGCAGAGCGTGGCAACCTCGCGCTCCCGTGGAGGTTGGTCTGCCTTTCAAGGTAGCGCAAGATGCAGGTGTGAGGAGGAAGCAGCGAGGCAACAGAGAGGAAAAAAAAATGAGCAGGGTTAAAAGTGCAAAAGGAAAAAAAAAGGGGGGGGGTGGGGGGGAGACAGAGCAGTGAAGGTACAGGGGGAGACGATGGATTTAGCAGCTTTCAAGTGTGTCAGAGCAGCAGGATCTTGGCAGCGGGATTTTGAGATGTGCTCTCTGACAAATCCTCTTTTGTGACAACTGCCAGACGTTTCCCATCATTTCTCAACCTTTCAGTTTTATGGTCTGCTGGCACAGTCAAAGTTATTTTTCTATTGAAGGAAGACCAGGATCCGGAAAGGCCATGAACAAGGGGCTCCTGTTGGCACAGGACAGCCAGAGCTGAACCTTACCCCCCCCCCCCCCCCCCCCGCGGGGGGCTTTGCCTGGGGCAGGGCTGCAAAGTCCACCACTTGCATACCGGATAGGAACCGCCTGCTCAGAAAGGTATTTGAAGGAGCATTCCTAAGAGCCTTCCAAACCCTGTACATGAAAAGGAACATGACAAGCAGCGCAGGTGGCTTTTTCAACGCCAGGCTTGTTGTACATCTATTCCCACGCTGTGCTGCAGCGATGGCTTTCATTTCACAGCTCGAGAAGGACCTGCACCAAACACAAAGCGTGGCTGAGGCTGGGCAGCCCTTCCCCATGCCTAGCATGGGCTGGACCACAGCCTTGGACCCCCAGGCATGACCTCCAGCTCCAGCCCTGCTCCTTTCGGCTCATTTCATAGAATCACAGAATCGTCTAGGTTGGAAAAGACCTTTAAGATCATCAAGTCCAACCATTAACCTAGCACTGCCATCCCACCACTAAACCCTGTCCCTAAGCACCTCATCTATCCTTCTTTTAAATACCTCCAGGGATGGGGACTTGACCACCTCCCTGGGCAGCCCATTCCAGAGCCTGACAACCCTTGCGGTGAAGAAATTTTTCCTAATGTCCAACCTAAACCTGCCCTGGCACAGCTTCAGACCATTTCCCCTTGTTCTATCACCCGTTACCAGGGAGAAGAGGCCGACCCCCACCTCGCTACCCCCTCCTGTCAGGCAGTTGTAGAGGGTGATAAGGTCTCCCCTCAGCCTCCTCTTCTCCAGACTAAACACCCCCAAGTTCCCTCAGCTGCTCCCCGTAAGGCCTTGTGCTCCAGACCCCTCCCCAGCTTTGTGGCTCTCCTCTGGACATGTTCCAGCAATGCAACATCTTGCTTGTAGTGAGGGGCCGCTTCTCTGCTTCCCAAGATCTCCTGATTCTCGGAAAGAACGGCAGCAGTGCCCGCTGACCTCACAGGAGTTTGGTGACCCTACTTGCTGGCTTTTGGAAGATGAACCAAGAGCACCAAGGAAAAAGCAGCATTTCTCCCATCAGCTACATGCATGCACCTCTCTGAGGACATGGGGACCAGATGAATGAGAACATGAGCTGCTCCCAGTGCCACCTTGGCAGATGAGGCACCATTCCTTTTCCCACTTTGCAGACGTGGAAGGGGGTGCTGAGGAAAGCAGTTCTCCACAGCTAGAGAAAATCTGCTACCCAAACCTGCCCTAAATTCTCAGGTCGTCTTTTACAGCTCTTGATGTGAAATATGAACGTTCTGAAGAGAAACCCTTTGGTCCTGGAAGAGCACACCTACCACTGGCGATGGCTCGCAGTCCCACGGATCCGGTACAGAACATCCACGTTTACAGAGCTGCTCAGCCGCACCGACAGCCCGCGTTAGCAGTGCTTCACTATCAGCCCAGACGGGAAGCAGAACGGCTCTGCTTTACCCGGGGATTTACTGCAGAGCAAAAGATGACTATTCACCAGTTGATACAACGCTTGAAGGACCCCGAAACCCTTCCTCGCAACAGCAGACTGTTATTTCTAACGTTCGTGCTTTCTTCCTGTGCACACAAAAGTCAGCTTAGCCATATTAGCTGTGGGTTTTTAGCACGCCTGAGTACAGCAGCAAAGTTTAAAGCTTGTTATCACAGCCCTGCGTGCTGATACAGAGATACATGGAACCACAAGAAAAATAAAGTATCCAAATAACGATAAGGACCTGACAAATCTGCAAAAGCAAAAAAGCTGAGGCTGAAAAGCTGTTGTTCCATTTCCTCAAAGCACAGAATACACCCCACGTGATAGATCCCAACCTCCACGGGAAGGAAAAGCAAGAGAGATTTATTTTTGCTTTTTTTAAAGTGAGGATGTTGTTCAGACTCAGACCAGAGCCCAAACTCCTGCTGCAGCTGACAGTGCAAGACTGGAGAAACTCTCTGCAGACCTGATAAAAGTTTTCCAGGTATTCAACAGAAGGGAGGTGGATGCATTATAACACAAAAGTAATGAAATTTAATTTTACAACAGGAAAAAGCAGTGTGTTTTAATGCTGAATCTGTACTTGAGGGAGTTTCTAGGGACAAGGGGGAGAGCATCCTTTACCTAAGGCTGTGGATGCCAGGATGCTGCCCCAAGCCTAACAGCTACAACAGCAACGTGTCTCCAACTTGTGCCCCGCACAGGAGACAACTTGGGGGACGATGAATTTTCTGGCGTTGTGCTTCCTCTCATTTGCTTTGGATGCAGAGCATACACAAAAGCCCCCCCGAGGTGGCTGGCTTGCACCCGCTATAGCACTGCTTCTCTGAGTTAAAAGTGCCTTAAAGGGAAAGAAAACCCAAAGAAAAGGAAGGACTGAGGAGGGACAATTAAAGAGGACAAAACTCAACCACCCCTTTGCTGCCTCCTTGTACGAACACCACACATATGAAATCTAAAAATGCGTGTTCCTTACCAAACTGCCACAATTATGTGTAAATATTAAAAGTTACACTGCCATATACAAGTCGTAAATCCCATGAGATCAGATTATTAAATTACTGAAAACATCCTTTTTTTCCCTCTTCATCGTAATCATTTTTGCTCATTTCACCCACAGTGCTCCCACCTAATTCAGCCTAATTCATCTGCTACATAATAAACATACTACACAAATTCCTTGAGAGCCCTTACAGAACTGCTTTAAAATAAGAAATTTAAAAAAAAAAAGACATCATTGCAGAGATTGCGCACACTTTCATCTGCCCTACACTATATGAATCTACAAGTAGCACCAGTAGGAAAAAATACTCTTGCTGTTATAAGTCTAGCAGAAAACTGGGGGCTTAATGACTTATTTTTTTGTAATTGCACCTGGTTTACACAGTGAATTTCCGCTTTTTATTGAAAAACACCAGCAGAGAGCAACATTTTTGTCTCAGAACTGGGCTCCCTGCCTGGCTCCCCTCCACACGGTGCCTTCCCTGGGCTGCCCGTTCCTCCTGGTACACCGGGGTGTATAAACCCCCAAAACGAACTGCAGTGACTCATGGAGAAAAACGAGACTTGCAACACTGCTAGAGAAAAATCACTGCAGCTTTCAACCAGCTATCTTTGAAGAGGGCATAAAATACAATTAAGCAGAGAGCTCTTTGGGGAAGTGGGTGTCTGGTACCTGTCGAGTAGGGGAAATCTGTCATCCAATGAAATATATCTCAAACACGGCTTTCCCTCAACTTGCTTATTTACTACCTTGGTTCATTAGATGTTCCCAAATAAAGCGAAATAAATAATCAACCCCTCAGCAAACAGGCTCTAAGTTTATAAAGCTTTGCTCGTCTTGTTTCAAATTAGTTCTTTATTGCAGAAGAGCAAGCTCAGGAAAGCACGCAGCTGGGTTTGACTGAGAGAGTTAATGGTTCACGAGCAAGCGCCTAGCAAGGTATTTAAAGAAAAAGTGTGCAGAGTCGCAGCTGAAAGGCAAAATACACAGTGACTCACTTGGCAAACAAGCAGCTGCATCGCACAAGCAGCGCAACCGCAGCAGCAGTGCTGAGCACTGATTTACAGCGAGGCAGACGCAGCCCACGGGGAGCAGCGGGTCGTGCTAGAGAAAGCCTCCGTAAGTATCAGTGCATGGGCATGTTCAAAGTGCACTTGCACGGAAAAGAAAATCAAAACCTAAACTGCAGTGCTGCCTATGAGAGGCACCAGATGAGAGTGAAGCCCGTGGTGAGCCATCACCTCCTGTGTATCCCCCGCTGATACGCACGGAAGGAAATCCTCGGGGGCTGCAAGAGGCATCCAGACTGTGCTCAGGCCTTTGGCCTCCGCATGAGACCAGTCCAGATGTCCCCTTTTAACCCGTCCCAATCCCAATGGCCCTGGAAAAAAGCTTCCAGTGAACAATTTGCAACAGGCCTCCATCCCGAACAGGACAGCCTAAGAGGAATTATAGAATCATTAGAATGTTTTGGGTTGGAAGGGACCCCTAGAGGTCACCCAGCCCAGCCCCCCTGCAGGAGCAGGGACACCTTTAACCAGATCAGGCTGCTCACAGCCCCGTCCAACCTGGCCTGGAATGTTCCCAGGGATGGGGCCTCCACCACCTCTCTGGGCAACCCCTGCCAATGTCTTACCACCCTCATTGTAAAGAATTTCTTCCTTATATCTAGTCTGAATCTACCATGGAGCAGGTCTGTGGAGCAAAAGGGTTTGTGCTGGGGACCCAACACCCAGTGCTGCACCCATTTCAGGGCTTGCTTTAGGCCAGCTCTAGCCCAGCCCTGCAGCTGGAGCACCCATTAGTGGCTGGCACCCACAAGGTGGGCTCCACTCATCCCACACAGATCCACCTTGAGCCCTCCAAGACCTCTCCAGGATGCAAACCAGAGAGACAAGTAGCAACAGCTGGGAGATTTGGTCCACATTTGTGTTTCTGCTCCAAACCCCAGTCCTGGCCATGGCCACACCTGGAGTTTTGGTCATATGAACTGGTGAGATTTCCACAAACAGGCTGGACAAGTTGCCTCCGATGAATCTCAGGTGTGTCCTGTTTCCGAAGCCACCTTAATGGTGGGGTAAGCAGTGCAGCAAGCAGGTGCTTTGCTATCAGACAATCATTAACTTCTTCCAAGCAGCTATTTGCTAACACTGCCCACATTATTGTTTCCACATTCTTTTGTACCAAGAGATTTTCCAATTTGTCAGTCATCTTCCCAAGCAAATGCTACCCAAAAGCCTAATAGCGAGCACTCACTCTTAATTAGGACCAAATTATTAACACCAGTTTCCTGCACCTAGACCAAGCACTTCATTTTTTCCCTCACTAGTTTGTAAATTCCAGAGTTTCTGAGCCAGTTACTCCATAGCCACAGTTTGCAGGGGTATCTTTCACACAAACCTCTTCCTTTTACAAACTGCATTTATCACCCACGTAATGATAAACCCTGGTGCCTTGTACATGTCAGCTATCAGGAATTCATTATTTTGTCTGTGTTATGTTATACCAGTCGGGAGTTATCTTAGCAGCCCACAGGCCAGAATCAAAATCGAATGCGTCAGCTATTTAAAGAAAATGGAAGCCCTCCTCCAGCAATTTAATTAAATTTCAGGGAGCACCACTGCAAACGTTACTGAGGAAAACATGACCCAAGCTTATCAGTCAGAAAATAAACTTTTTTAAAAGTTACTTTCCGTATATAGTCCCTATAGCTAACCTGATTTTTTAAGGAACATTTTCCTAATGCTAGAAGGACAGCATTTAGGACATCTCAGTTATAAACTCATCAAGCCACAAAGAAAAATAATAGTATACACTCCATATACAGCATTTTTGAGAGCAGATGCTCAGTCTGTAAACTAAAACCAGCTAAATCATTTATTTCCCAAGGAGGCAAGACTTTATACATTGCATATTTACACAACAAATAATTACCAGACCTATCTATTATTTTGCTTGCCTGTCAAGACATTAGCTTTCTCCAAAATTTAAATAAAATTTCTAAAACAAATATGGACTTTTTTCCCTCCACAACTGAACCATGCCAGAAGCTGCGACTTGAATAAAATTCTCTTTTTAAAACCCTTGCATAGAGTTTAAATAAAAACCCCAAGATGTTGTAAAATGAGGCTTGCACCTTTTTCTGTTTCATTTGCAAATAGGAGAGTGGAGGAGCGCAATTAATTACTGCAAAGTTTCAAAACTACTACGACCGATACTTTGCTTTGGGTTCTAATTGCAGGAGCTGGAGAAAAACTGATAGAAATTCAGTTTAAGCAGAGAAACCATCGAGTGGAAGCCATAGATGAGCCCTGAAAAGCAAAGACGAGCAAAGTGTTATGTACCCCCTCCTCCTCTCGAGCAAAACGTGCCCAGTTGTGGCACGGGAAGGCAGAGCCACGGACCTGCAGCATCCCAGCCCCCCTGGGGACACGGCAGCTGCAGGACCCTCGGGAGGAACCGCTCTGCCCGTGGCAGCCCTGACACCGTCCTGGTGTAAGGAGGAGAGGAACTTGGCTTCACCGAGCATCCCCACAACATGCTCTTCATCACACACAGGGGGCAGTTATCTTGGCTGGGATCACCACCAGTCCAGTAAACAGGAAAAGGAACTGGGTGTGCGGTGAGCTACACCGATCACGGTCCGGCTGTCGTCTTCGTCAATCCTGCAGCCCGCAGTCATTTTAGACTGCCTTTGAGAAACCAGAGCCATCCAAAACAGGCGCATACGCCACGGACATGCTCTGTGTACAATTTTGAAGCATGTACTTAAGTTTTATCAAGATGTCTTAAAAGCCAGGATCCCTCCGAAGTGGGACTTGGGAGGTTTATCTTGCACAAAGCCTCTCTCCAAACGATAAGGCGCATACCCTTGTCCTAACAGCCCAGCACCCCGGGGTCCTACTGCAAACCACCTGCAAGGGCAAACCTCTAAGACCCCGATACTTCCACGCTGTCAGTGCTACCAGACCACAAAGTCCCTCCAGAGCAACCCTTGTGGTGGAAAAATCCAAAAGTTTTTTACTTTCTCCAAGTGCCCGTGCATCGAGTTTGCTCACTGAAAATAAACAGATTTCAAAAGAATGTGCTCACCCACTCAGCACGGGGTAAGGGAGGCTGCTTCTCGGGAGATTACTGCTCTCTGCCATCAAGACCTTATCTGAGAATTTGAGCAGTGGGTTGGGAAAGGGGTTACTGCAGAGCCGGAGGAGCTGGAAGCATTCGGATCCTGGCACTGATCTGCCTGTTCCCAGCTGAAGTCAGCAGGAATGCCACAGTGACCCCCACCGCAGGACGTGTCCCCATGGAAAAGCTCCCTACGGGATGCATGATCACCAGCGTTGTCTGGACTGGCCCATTTTTCACTTCCAGAAAGCTAATCTCTAGGACTTGAGGCAATTCCTGTGTTTACCTGCGTTCCTTCAGCACTAATCCTATATAAAAAAAAAAATAAAATAAACCCGTGTGTTCTCATGTAGGCATAAATGGTGCAAGAGCCACGTTCCAGAAAGTGACTTGGAAGTGGAATTGCCAAACGACAGCCAACATCGAACGCACCAAACGCAAGGCATGGCGAACGCAGGCAACCGCGCTGCAAGGACGCGTTCCGTGCATCACGGGCGAGTTCGGCAGGGGGGACCCGTCCCGCAGTATCTTTGCTAAGATACGCTGGTAATTAAGCCAGCGCTTTATCAGTGGCAGTCCAAATGACCACTTGTGATATGCAAAATGAAATTCCCTCGCTCCTGGTGCACTCAACTGGGCCTGGGACGGCTGCCTCATCCGCTACGGAGACGGAACACGTGTTCTGTTTAATAGAGGGAACGATTGCTGCAGCTATTTCCCATGCAGGGGAAGAGCTGCACTTGGGAAATCAGTCTTGTAGCACTGTAGTACTCTTCCCTCCAATTTTCTTTAAATACTTTTGAAGGTAACCACAGGCAATCCGCTCCTTGCAACGTGTCCGCGGAGGCATGGAAAATAACCACGGGCGCAGTTCTTGGGCAATACTTAGAAACCTATTTATGGCAAAAGATAAGGAGTCAGTGTTAAGTTCAGCCCACATAAGGGAGGTTTTCACCGCAAAGGTAGTTTTTAACCTTAACCCCTTTTATTGAGAGCGTACGCCACCGGTTGCTACAGCTTGACAAGTTACTTCTTGTCAAGTGAGCGGCAGTTGTCTGGTTATCTGTGCCTAAACTTGAGTTAAGCTTAGGGTGGCTCTTGGAGATCAGGCAAGATGAGCGGTTTTTCTAGAGAAAAATGCAGCAACGCCGCGGCTACAAGCAACACACTCTGGGGTGCAAAGCATAAATAGGAACAGAAATTGTCCGTACAGCCAGCCCGTCCAGTTGATCTTGGTCACAAGGACAGCTTTTCCTCCCAGCAGGCGCGAGAGCATGCCAGCAAAAAAGGAGGAGGAGGTTGTGACGGACTTGGCAGAGCACGTCCTTCAGTGGAGCAGGGGCTGGCGTTTGGAGAAGAAGGGGTCTTGGGCAGCAGCACTGGCACTTACTGGCCTGAAGGAAGAGTGGAGCGTGCCGCAGCTGCAGGTTTTGGCAGCCAGAACCCACTCGCTCCCTGCTCATTTGAGCAGACAGCTCTTCGCTGAGCGTTTCCAAAGCATGGTTCTTGAAAGCTGTTGTAGCTAAAGCGTAAACACACCTCTCTTCCCATATGGAAACTCAGCGAGTAGTAAAATATTAACATGACCAAAGCCAACCTTCTGAATTTCAATTTGCTTAGCGGGCTGTTTCGAAGCGAAGGTCTTTTCCTTGGCTCTAACAGGTCCAAGCGTGACCCTACCTCCTCCCCGCGGCCAGTTATCATAACCAGCACGTGGTAAAGAGCAATTTCCAAGGGCAAGCCCAGTCTGACGATCCGGCTTTAGACAGCTAAAGCCCAGCAACCGGGTCGCGCACCGGCTACAACACAACTGTCGGGGGCAAGTGTGGGAAGGGAGAGGCCCCCCGAGGCAGCTGCAGAAGAAAGCGGCTCATTGATGGCTGGCGCGGGCAGCTGACGGGCTCCGCGTCCCTCCGCACGTGTGGCCACAGCAGGGCAGCGGGGGAGGTTGCCCAGATGGACCCAAGCCACAAAGCAAAGCACAGGCTTTTCTGGTAGGAAAGAGCAGGAGCTTCCTCCCCACCGCACTTCAGCACCCGTGTTTGGGGAGGGGAGCAAAGCGGGATGGTCGGAAAAACTGTTTTGACTCGGAGCCTGCTCACAAAAGGCATTACTCACCCCGCAGGCTCAGATTTTATCCAGCCCAGCAGCACATTTCACTTTCTTCAGCCACTGCTGGCGGCTGGACTTTACCCCCATTTTTGATTGTTTGCAATACAATGCCAACACAAAAACCCACATCCATCAAGCACACCAGTATTAGAAAGGAAAATGTTATTACCTGGAATAGTCCCCTTTAGCTTCCTACAATTGAAAAACAGTGACAGAATTAAAACACGATCTCCTCAAGAGTCCTCAGTTTTCCCAGCATTGTTCACTTCCCCACTCCCACAGCTCTGTGGCCAGATCCTGACCCCACTTACGCTCCCTGCAAAGCTCAGAGGCTGCCTGCCCATACTGAAGAACGGAACTTAGAGCCCTTTACACTTCCAGCTATAGATTAGCCAGCCACAGCATAAATAAAACCGCTTCCAAACTGGGGATGAATTTCACATAGCAAATCAAATGTCACTTTTTCTGCACCAGAAGTGAAATGCAAGTCTCTCTCCGGCTGACTGCATCCAGCTAAAGCCTGGCTTTACAGGCAGGTCCGCAGCCGAGAGGAACCGTGCTCGCTCGAGATGAAAGCAGCAGCTCGGGCAGCTCAAGCCACTGCAGCTTTGCTGTAGCGTTTTGTTGCTGAGAGTGCAATGGGGAGAAAAAACCCAATGTTTTAAAGGCAGAATTTTATTTCACAGAAAGTGGCAAATAGCCAGAGTTTGAGTCTGAGTACAACAAAACTTGATTAAGAAGAGGAAAACCTGATATAATACACTTCAACATAACAGGGGTATCAAAAACGTATGCTCTGAAAGAAACATTCATAGGCATAGTATAGCAAATTTAGCTATGGTATTGGACTCTGTCTTCCCAAATCTCCAGAACATATTTAAGTTAAGAGTAAGTGATAAACGGGACGTAAACCTGCCCAAATAAATGACTCCCCTTGATGAGCTGCTTTCAGTTTAGAATTCCTCACATTAATATTCCTTTTGCCTGCCTGTGAGAAAAACAACTCCCAAGTTTTTTTTTAGCTTTTCTTGGTGTCTCCCCCCCACACCCCCCTTCCCCCAGCTGCAGTGACTACAAGCAACGCCGCATGGGCTTGTCTTTGGGGGGGGGGGGGGGACCCCCCAAAAGGCAGAAGGCAGCTGAGCCAAAGCAAGCCCCAAGTCACCGGTATCGAGAAGCCGACCAAAGGCGGGGGGAAGGGGCGCTTACCTGCAAAATCAGGGCTGCCAACTTGAAGACGGTCTCGCTGTCCACTTGGATCTGCCCCTGTGCAGGGAGAGAGCAGAGCATGAAGCGTCCCAGCCCCGGGACCCGCGTGGCTCCGCCGCCGGGAGGGAGGTCCGCCCGCGGGGGGGACGGGACGGGGGGGACGGGACGGGGGGGACGGGACGGGG
>JADKXX010008532.1:0-58403 GCA_017310255.1 Butorides virescens | reverse complement strand
CGGGGGGGACGGGACGGGGGGGACGGGACGGGGGGGACGGGACGGGGGGGACGGGAGACACCGCATCCCCTCCCCGCCTCCCGGGCCGCGACCCCCTTCTGCCAGCACACACCCCCCCCACACACACCCCGGGACAGGGCCTTTCCGCATCCCCCAAACCCTCCCCCCTGGCCCCTGCGTGTTTTCCTTCACAAATCTGGCATTGCGCTTTCCTGGGCGCTGCTCGGCGTTATTGCAGCTGATGGCGCACGCCTCGCCAGGGACCGGAGCCCGCACGCTGCAAAAAAAAAAAAACCAAAACCCGCACGGAACGCTTAGCAGGGTTGAGCAGCAGGTATTTTTATGGCTGGAAGCACACCACCGCCGCAGGGCAGCGACCGCAGCTCCTCGGCGCGATGGTGGCGCGCACGCCCCCAACGCTATTAACTAATACTTGCTAATCACAAGGACAGCCTAACTAAGCTGCCTTTGCCCCACACAGCCCGGATCCTACAGCCTCCAGGTCCTCACAAGTACTCTGGAGGTGTAGCGCAACGTTCAGGAAAAACCGCGTGGACCCCCATTCCAGAAAGCCCCTGTGTCCTGACCCCACTCCAAAACCAGTCCTGCTGTGCAGCTGATAAATGCCAAAACATCAAAACTACACAAGGACCCTTTTTTTCCTGCTTGCAAGCTTAAGTGCAATCTTTCAAAGTTAGTTTCTTCCAAGCAAAAACCCTGGTCTTGGTTCTATACTGGGACCAGCAGTAACGCTGGAAGAGTAAAGGAGAAGCGCGTACAGTTGGACTCTCGGGTTATCAAAGCTATCTGCTGCATCCTGCAAACTGCATGTAAAGGACAAAACTGAGCCCATGAACCATCCCATGAATACAGAGATTATTTATTTTTTTTCTTATTGACCTTCTGCAAGTGAAGGTAGCAGACATGATGCCTGTCTCCTGTCACCGAGATCCTAACACATCCTCCAGCCCCAGGATCTGTTGGCTGAATGAGGGGGACAAAGCAGACCAAAAACTGAAATAGTGCCAAAACCAGGGTAGCAGGAAGACCTACAGAATTACATACAGATACAGGGAAATGACATCTCAAAATATATAGGGCACATCTGGAGCTGAGCTAATTTACCACAGCTGCAGGTCTGGCCCACAGAGACTAAATTCAAAAGCGAACAAACAAATAATTCAATTTTCATGGAAAGGAAGGGGTTTTTTTTTTGCCAGCTTTGTCAATAAAACATTCCAGCAGCAGCGCTCCCCCAGGCTGCTCCACATCGGCAGACCAAGAGGAATTTCCCCTTCCCAACAGGTGTGGCAACAGCTATGCAGAAGTAGCCTCCAAAGCATTCCCAGACATATTTTATTAGAAGGAGAGGAGGGGCACATCACAAATTAGGAGAATAACAACAACAAAAAATAGCTTCAAGTTCGTCCTTCCTTCAGATCTCTTTCATGTTGATGCTTAAGAGAAAAAGGCAAGGATTGCAGCCCAGAAACTTCACGTAGGTGCAATTTTAAGGCAGTTTGTTACTTCCAGGTCTGTATTGGGTTAGTCTTTGTCATGCACATCTGAGCTGCCTTTTTTTTTTAGCTTCAATTGCATCTGCTCAAAGCGCCTCTGAGGCCAACTGTGGCGGTGGGAGGATTAGGGGAGCTCAGGTCATCCCAGCACCGCGCTCTGCCGCACCGGCAGGCAGGGAACCCAGCCATGAGAAAAGGCCATCGCAGGGAACCTCTGCTCAGCAGGAAAGACAGGCTCTAGTTCAGCAAAGCTGTCCCTGGACCACAAAACCAGGGAAAACAGGGCCAGAAGGGACCTTAAAAGCTCATCATCAAGACCATCTCCCTGCCCCAAGGCGGAATCAGCTACACGCAGCTCATCACCTTTTAGGCGTACAAGAAACTCATCGAGATTTAACTATCCAAATGCAATTCTCACATCAAAGGGCTTCTCCTCTTCGTTGCTGGCTCCAAGAAAAACTCGGCAGCACTCGGGGAGCTATGGCAGCAGCCAGTCTCTGCTGACCCACAGCAATAGCTGCTGCTGTCGTTACAGGGGTGTTTGGGACTTAATAACCGAGAACCTCTTCACTTTTCATCTTCAAAGCACCTCACAACCATTAACTAATTAGCAACAGTAATCACGAGGCCACTTTTCTGTGTTTATTTACTTGGTCCTAAAATACAAGCGTTAAGAAACTCTGGTCACTTTACTAGGCTGCTATGGCATTGCCGCAAATGTTAAAAGTGATCCCACAAACCACTTCATTTAGGGTTTCAGGAGACCAAAACCGGCTGAAGAGGGACTGCCTTCTTCATGCGATGAAGCTTCAAGTCTTTTCCTTCCCGAGGAGGGTTTTGCTGGGCCAATGCCCTCAGTTTTGAACATGTTTGCATAGAAGCTGCGCTGAGGAACGAAGAGGTAAGGAGGTCCTCCCTAACCTGATCTTTCCCAAACAAGACACTGAAGACGTCTTGACCAGAGCAAAGGGGACAAACAGGACACCCCAGGTGCAGGGCTGCCACCATGGCTCTCCAGCTGTTGCAAACCTCAGAACAGGGTGGACCAGCCCTAATTACCACGTATCGCCATCCCATAACAGTGGCAGGAGATGGGGCCACTCTGAGGGAGGCTCTGCACCAAAACCAACCCCAAAGAGCAACCAGGAGAACCCCTACCCTCCCTTTAAAGGGGCTAAAAGCCAAAGAAGGAGACACAGGGAGGTGAAGGGACTGCTCTGACACCAGCAGTAGCTAAGTGGCAGAGCGAGGATTTGAAGCAAGGGATCCCAAAGCCCAGCTCAGCCTCTACCCAACAGACTACCTCTATACAACTGACAGTCTCTTGGACAATTCCCTCTGAGCCTGGAATTATTTTCCATCACACTAGAACGTTATTTGCCATCTGGTTCCCCAATTGGCCATTGCTATAATGTAATCCAGCCCTGGGCTCTGGAGGAGTTTGGACAGCCCTTGGCTTGACACAAATCCGTACAATGATACACATCACTCCGGAGCGCAGGACCGCGGCTCTTCCCATGCGCTCAGGCAATATTTTGGTTTTTATAACCATCCTTCTGCCCCCCGAGGCTGGCGGACAGGGGGTCTCTGGTTTAGTACCGCTTTAACAGCAAGGTCCGGTTTCAAAAATAGATGGGGAAAAATGGCTGTAAGAAGATTCATTTTCGATGCCTGCAATTGCCAGGGTAATTTAAGCAAAGACTTCAGCCAGCAGGCAGGGGGCCCTGGGAGCCAGGGCAGTGAGCGCTCTCGTGGCTGTGTGTTGAAGATGAAGATGGAAGGTTTTCCTACATTTATCCCAAGTGAGAACAAGGTCACTAGCACGAGGTTAAGTAGATGGATGTAATTCAGATAATGGAATCTGGGTCTTCTACATTTTAGATGTAAATAAGTTTAAACAGACTAGTGGGTGCAGCTCCAGGGAGGGGATGAAACCAATATTTTTCAATTAGCGTTTGCACAGGGACCAACCATTTTAGCCAGTGAGACAGATTCAGCCCCTCGTGTAGCTCTCCAAAAGGCCACAGGCTTATCTAAACACTGCATTTGGTCCAGCGGATTCAGGGGGTGGCTTTTGTCGTGCTGACAAACATCAGAATAATAAAAGGTTGCAGCAGATGCCCAAACCGGGTGGCAATTGCTGCAGAGCAGGAATAAGCCACCACCTCCGCAGCCAGGAAAGACCAACTCTGCCTTCAGTGCCCGTGGGCAGAATTTGGCCTCCGATTCAGATTGGAGCTCAAGTCTTTTGCTGCACAGACATAGGCTTATGAATGTGATAAAAATCACAAGGCTCGGTCATGAATAGAGCAGTGAACCCTCATTAGACACAGCAACAACACTGGAATTTACTGTCACAGAGATACAAGTCTGAAACCCCAATGAAAACACAGATCAAGAACGAAGATAGTCAGATGAGCATTAACTGTGCTAAGCGAATCTTCGGACTGTAAACTCAGATTAAAGCAGATTAAAAAAAAAAATAAGCAACACAGGAACTGTCACGTTTAACACTTTAGAGGCAGAACAAGAAATGAAAACTGATACGGTTTCTTCAAAGCACACGTAACCTCCAGAGGTTGAAGACTGACAGCAAAAACATTTCACGTGGAGATTTGAGAACTGAGACACTAACACACCTCTTCCCTCAAACCAACCCCTTAAAAAAATGTATATTAACCAGGGACACCCCCGAATACACACAAACTATGATTGAATAGCCTCGAGACAGCCAGGATATTGAATATAATTACCCGTGATTACTGAAAGGCGATTTAAAGAAGCTGAAAGAAGGGTGCAATTAGAGGGAAAGGAAGGACCCAAACGCGTTCAAGACTACATTCAAACCGAGGGAGGCAATTAGTTGGGTGTGGAGCCAGCACAAGCGAGGAAAGCGATGCCAGCGCCTGTGCCCCTACCCAGCACCGCCGTGACTTCCCACACGGGATCCAGCGTCCCCACGATGTGTCCCGACAGCCAGCGGATGCGGAGGCAGGTCCCCGCACTGCGGAAAGCTTAGCAGCTTTTCAGCATTGAAGGCTTCTGCGGGAGCAGAGGCTGCACGAGGCGGCCTGAGCTCCTGGGACGGGCTGGGGAGGGGTTGTTGGCCACAACCTGCTACGCGACCAGTTGAGCAGCACTAGTTGAGGAACTAGGTCAGGCGAATCCAACAACTTGCTCCGGCGGCGTGGCTGTGCTGGGTAGTTTCACCAAGCAGGCAAACAATGGCAGAAACCAATAACCCTCTGACTTTAAAGCACCCGGCCCAGTTACCAGCAATCACACCTACGTCTCAATCCCAGTGGTGTCACCTGCTGTTCACGCTGCCCTGTGATGCACCAGGCGCCCCATCCCCTCCTGCATTGGAAGCTCCAAATTTTGCTGAGCATCTGTGGTGGTTTGACCCTGGTTGGATGCTTGGATGCCAGGGGCCCACCAAAGCTGCTCTATCACTTCTGTCTAACCGGACAGAGGAGAGAAAAGTAAATCAAAGGGCTCGTGGGTCGAGATAAAGGCAGTTTAATAAAGAAAACAAAAAAGCAAAAGCAAAGGCTGCGCGCCGTAGTAAAAGGAAAGAAAACAAGATTTTGTTCTCTACTTCCCATTAGCAGGCGATGTCCAGCCACTTCCCGGGAAGCAGGGCTTCAGTATACATAGCTGTTCCTTCCCGAAGACAAAACGTTGCAAAAGACAAGTGTCCCCCCTCCTCTTCTTTTTCCCTTAGTTTTTATATCTAAGCTGACGTCACCTGGTATGGAATATCCCTTTGGTTGGTTTGGGTCAGGTGTCTTGGCTACGTCCCCTCCCAAGATCTTGCCCCCTTCCAGCCCACTGGTGTGTGTGTGGGGGAATATTGGAGGTACAGCCTTGATGCTCTTCAAGCACTGCTCAGCAGTAGCCAAAACATTGGTGTGTGATCAACCTCTTTCTACGTACCAATAGAAAGCACATCCCTTTGCTGCTCGACCCAATACAGCATCTCAGCTAGGACCAATTTCCCAAAGACAGAAACACTGGGCTGAGAAAAAGCACAGCAAAGTGAGCGCCCGCCTCCAGCCCATGAGGGAGAGAAAGTAAAGCACTAAACCAGCAGGAGATGCAGAATACAAGCCTTTATAGGAGCAAATTAAAGGCTGGTCCTTCTGACCTCCTCAAAAGGGCACTTCAGATTTGCACTCAATGCTGCACTTACCCCCTGGGGAGCACAGCCTGGACGGCTCAGGAGGCCTCGCAGCATTTAGATGGTCCGTGACATCTTTCATTTCATTCATTAAGCCCCACAGCCCTTCCTACTCACATGAGAGACAGCATGACCTGAGACCGAACACAGCTCAGTGCACGCACAGTGACCACCACAGCTCTCTCCTGGCAGGACCTGCTGCTTCCCACCTCAGTGGTTTAGGCCAATCCAGCCAAAACAACAACATCCCACCCCCCAAAACTGGTAGTGCCTCGTGGTGAACAAAAGCTTCAGGTTTCTCTGTTACACCATTTATTTTGCCATCTCTGCCAGCCGCTGAAACCCACCTCCCTTGCTTGCGTTTTGTGCTTCAGCCAATGCTTAGATGACACTCCAGGGACAGCAGCAACTGCTCTGAGACTTGTCTACACAGTCCAGTGCAACAGGAGCACATTTAGCGCTGCTTCTCTTGCATGAATGTAAAAGCAGAGAATGGGGGAAGGACATAAAGACTTCCCTGTTTGCAAGCCAGGATACACAGCAAGTGTCGTTAGACTTAACGTATAATCACAGCCTTTTGCCTTCCTACCGCAGCACCACGGTGAGATACCCACCACGCACCACCAACAGAACTGGCTGAGCTGTCGCAGCATCTTTACCCTCTGGCCAGGAGATCAAAGGTGCGAAACTCTCCATCACAATTAACGCCAGTAGTTAGACCCAGGAGGAATTGGCTACGTAAAAAGATGCAAGGTACAGAACTTTGGCTGCAAACCAACTAAGCCTTCATACGCAATGGGCCAGCCCAGCTGGGACACAATCTACACCTTCCCTGGCAAGAGCCTCAACAGGTCCCTGGGGCACCATCACCCTTTACAGCAGGCAGCCATGGACCAACCTCAACCGCTTTCAGAGGTGCGGTGTAGAGTCCCTTGACTGTACCCACACCACGGCCAAGTCCCTCCTCAAGCCACCAGCACAGGCCGTGTGAGGTCTGATGGGGTAAGGAGAAGGGGGCGCCCCCATGGAAATCTGCCAGCTTACATCAGCATAGGGGTCCTGCTGCCTCCTCCTGTCACATCTTGTTCACGGGTATAACCACGTTCCATCCTTCTTGTCCGCTGACGTGCTGCTGGGAGGTTTGGGCCACGGAGGTGGCAGCCAGCACCCATGGAAGATAACAGTCCTGAAGTGCAGAAGGCCAATGGGTCCTGCTGATCCTCACCCTGGGCTTTACATGTGCCATCTTTGGAACAGAACAGCAAACACAGGCGATGGACAGGGTGTATTTTAATAGCCTCGGCTAGGATCTGACTACTCCGTGTTACGAGGCTGTATGGGAACGCTCCCCTCTCCCTGGAGATGGGGGAGAATTAGGAAATATCCGTTATAAAACTTTCGAGAGCTCTCTGATATATGACCACTTTGCTCTCCATGAGCTGGAAGCCAGCCAGACTTTCTGCTCGCACCAGGGGTCTGTTTTAACAGCTCTTCTTGGTAAGCACTGGTCTTCAGGCTGCCAAGTGCTCACAAGCATTGCTGTTCACAAAGCTCTCACAGTTACAGGCTCCTCTGAAAACTTCCATTTCCTTAAACTTTTTTTTTCTTTTTTTTTTTTTTTTTAAAGCCATTCTTGCAAGTCCTTGGAAAAAAAAATGGGAAATTAAATAAATAACCCCCCCACACCCAAGTATAGAGAGGAAAAGGGGAACACAGCCAACTTGACCAAGACCTTAGTTTACAGAATGTATTTTAAAGACTGGCAAAGAGTCAACCGTATGGCTGCAGAGCTATATGGTGGTTAGCTCTAATGCATAATAAACTTGACAGCGCTTCGCTAGCCAAGTAGGGTGTTATTTTTTTCAAACTTGGCTGTTTTGAAAGAAGAAAAGTCTAATTTATCTTTCCAAATTTATCACCAACATGTGCGTGACCAGTTCCAACCCACCTCCTTAAAAGTATCCCAGCTATGGTCACGGGCTGTGCAATAACACACCGAGCATGCCCCTGTCCCTGTGCAAACACGATGCTGAGATACCCACTTCACCTGAAACTAAGTGCTAGCCTTTCACCATTTTGAATTCCAGCTGTACAGTAGATTTCAGAGATCACTATAAATCTAAATCCAGCTTCTTACAGTCAGTGACAGGAGAGAAAGCTTTTAAATTGAAGTTGTCACCACCAAAGGTTTTCAGGCAGCAGTTCTCAAAGCCCTGAAAAAGAAATGCTCATAGGAAAACAGAGCCCAGACATACACAAAGCATCCTTCCAGCCATTGCATTCTCCCAAAATACACATAGATAAATGAGCTCATAACTAAGTTGCTGGGAGGCCCTTCCATAGACCTGGAGATCTAAGTTTTACTAGCTCCCACCTCCTGCTCGGTGGCCCAAGCTGTTCCTGGCAGTGGACACGGCTTCTCCAAGATCCAACCCAAAGAGCACGGACACTGGAGAGCAGGAGCCAGGCAGCTGGCTGGACCACACAGGACCGAGAGGACCTGGGGACTATAGCATCAGACCAGAGGGGGGAAAAAAAGAAAATAAAAATGGGCAGCTCAACATGAAAGGAGGGTAGGGTGAGAGCACTGGCAGCATTTGTTATATCGGCTGGCGGCCAAGGTTTATGCACGCACCAGCGGTGAGGAAACACTGGGTGCCCTTACAAGTGGAACAGCAAATGTTGCATTCAGTTCCTATGCGAGACGAGATGGGGAGGGCAAGGCCAGCAAACGCTGAATGGGTCGTGCTGGCAAATCCAGCAGAGTAAGTTTATTCTCCAGGCACGTAAGGCAGCGTTACGTTACTCTGTGCAGAATTAAGATGCTGGTGCAGCGGTGGTGGGTTTGGATGGGGGTGCAGTGGGAAGGAGCAGCCACGGACGCCTCGTGCTCAGCAATTCTGTGCTCTGGGTGCAGAACTGTAACGCTGCTAAAACGTGATTTGCAAAAGTAAAAATAAGGTCTCAGCCCTCTTGTGCTGCTCGCAGGGGCCGAGGGCAGGCAGAGGGGAACTGGGCCGAGAACAGCACAGGTCATGGCAGATGCACAGACCTGGGGTGCAGCAGCAGAGGTCTCGGAGGCCCAAAGGAGCTTTGACTGTATAGAGGAGGTGGGGGAGTGGATGGCGAGTAGAATGAAATACATTTTTGGCAGCAAAGATTTTATTGTGTATCTTGTCTCTCCCTTGCCAAAATGTCTACAGAAATTGCAAAATGCACAAGCCCCAGATTACTCCAACCCTTAGCAGGCGAAAGTGGTACCAGATTTGCAGAAAGGAGCAGAGAGATTTACAGGAAGGAATGCGCAGTTGAAAGGTGAGAAACAGCAGCCTGGCTGTGCACCGCAAAGCACCAAGCTCACCACCTCTGTTTTCAGAAATTTTATGCCGGCGTTTTTTTCCCCCCATTATTTTTTGGAATGTATTATATTTTGTCATATTTTGTATAATTACAAATCTATTCAATGTGCTATATTATTTATTCTGAATTTTTATTCAGCTGGAAGCAAAACCTCTCTGGAGTCATCTGGAGCAAGACAGCCAACAGACACCACTCAGCAGCTCCAGCCGAGACCCAGAGATGCTGGAGCTCCTTAGGGAGATGTCATTCTCTAAGGATAGATAGAGCCACTTAGAGGATTTCGCATGCAGATCTCTCGAAGAATACTGTAACCACAAGTATGATGCAGCCTCAGAACCTCGTAAGCCATGGATAAATCCCCCTTCCAGAGGAGGGACTGGCACAAAGCTTCACCAACACACTGGCTGCCTTTGCCCAAGCCTTTGGCTGGCTCTTGTGGTGCATCCTACATGCCAGCAGGAGCCCCGGCACGCACCATCTCGCACACCGGGCAGCATCACCCTCTCACCCTCTGCTCAGGAAAGCATTGTTTTCCTTTAAAGCATGCGAGCCATGGAATCACGGGTACCTACACACACTGCGCTGTCAACACATGGCAGCACTCAGGAATGTCTAAGAGACAAACACAAACTCCTTCAAGCATCAGGCCTCTGCACCACCCTGGATTCGGCTCTTCCACCCACTGTGTCCCCTGTGGGGAACAAGCTACTGTGAAAACTTCAGGAACAGCTTTGTGAAAGCAGAAAACCACGACTGGCTTTTAAGCAATATTATCCACGCAGGTCTCCTCACACCCCAGTGTTGCAGCATTTATCCTCCAAGCCACATTCCTGGCCCACAGAGAGCAGATGCTTCATGCAAAGACCCAGGTTGGGATACAGCCCCAGTAGGGCATCCTCCAGCACAGCTTGCACATCGAGGAGCACCCCAGAGAACATGGGCTGGGGTAGGCTGCTGCTTTTTAAGACACTGGGGTTTACTCACTCATGCAGCAAGGAAAGGAGAAGGGGGAAAAAAAAAAAAAAAAAGATAAATGCTAAGCTGAGGCAGGTCTAACCTCCCCGAGATGGATTAACAGCTGAGAAATGCCAGGGAACATTCCTGGCTGTCATCGGGCCCATCCCGCGCCCCCTTCCCGCAGCTCAGCGGAGGCTGCCAGCACCACAGGAGCACACACGCTGTGCGAGCGCATCCCAGGTGCCTTTGTGCATCCTGTTGTCCACATCCCACGGGCTTAAATAGGAGAATTTGTCCTATGTGCACTTCACGCACTACTTGAAACCTAGAGACTGACCATCAGTTTACCAAGTAGGATAAAATATTTTTAAAAGATCTCATCTGAAGGTTAAGAGCCACTGGACCAAACATATCATGAAAGTAAATAAACTGGCTTCTGCTGAAGTAGCTGTGGGCTTCTACTGCAGCCAGGCTGCGAAGCCGCCCAGCACAAAGTGCTGCAGGCAGAGCAGGGGCTCTCGGCTTTCCTTGTGTGCCGAATTGCTTGGCATTGTCCGCAGAGATCCTCCTCCTGGGAGGAAGCGATGCTCCTTGTTCCTCTGCTGCCCACAGAACCTGGACACAACAGAAAACCCTCGCTGCTTCCAGCAGTTTTGCTTGCAGAAACAGGGAAGCCGGCCCTTTGGGTTGCTACCAATTAGAGCAGACACCTTGCAAGCCACGGGGCGGGGGGGAAATACGAACCAGGCTTCAAAAAATCTCTCCCCACTCCCAAAGCCCTGAACTCAACTGGTTGATGCACGGTCTGCTTATTGCAGCCCTCTGTGCATCCTCCACACTTCACATGCTATCAGCACTTCATTGCAGTAATATGGAGTCATGCTGCTTGATTAATAATATTTACCCAGGCCAGAAATGACCCCTTCTTGGTTTGACAACATGCGTGTCTATGATCAGTGAGGGGTTTTTTATGCTTCTCTCTTCCTTTGCTTTCCCTTATGCTTCATGCATATACGTAAACACGTATACTTGCACCAAAATGTTTTGATGTTGACAGAATTTGTTTCCCTACCACGGGGATTTTTCACATTCCATCCTAAAACCAGATCCATTTTCCAGTTCCAAAGTTATTTGCGCTTTCTGTTTAAAGTGCTCTACTTTTCCCTGAGAGGATGACTACAAGTTGCCAAGACCCTTTCATTTAAAATGGCAGATATGCCAAATGGAGATTTGCTTTTCATTAATCTTAACCAGTGAGGCCCCAAGTTCTTCAAACATCTTTAAAACTTTAGCATGTTGTAAAAAGGCCCCAATTTCCTCCACTCTTCCAGAAAGCAATTCCCGCACAAAGCACAGTCACAACTTTGCCATGAACTGCTTTCACGTCAGTGATCCCACCATAAAATAACGGATACTGGATACTGAATAAGACTCCTCTAAAATATGAAGCATATTAAAGCTGAAAACTTCGGCCAGCTACACCAAGCTCTACCACTAGCTAATGATACAGGGTTGTTTTCCAAGAGAAGTTTGGAAGAACCGAGTGACCCTTTTAGACTGATTGAACCACGAGTAAAAAGAGCCAAACGCTCAAGTTTGACATTAACTGGAAAATCCCAGAAACATCAGGCAATGCTCGAGTAAAGTTCAATGAACTGCAGCTGCTGTTGCACCACTGGTTATTAGGGGCACGCCACGCCGCCCTGGTTTAGGACCAACATGAATCTGCAGCAGATCAACCTTAATTTTTAAACATTTTTTGACTACCATATCATGAAGTAACCTTAAAAAAATATATTCTACCAATTCAAACATTTTAAGAAAACAGCGGAAGCTTCTTAACCAGGGAATAAATATAAAAAACATTTTACTAACTAGCTTTGATTACTACTTTATGGGGTTTATGACTTTACTACTTTGCTGAATTAATGCAGAAAATCAGGGAACTAGGAACCAAGTTCACAGCATAGGACCTTTCTCCCAGAGCTTTTGCTCTCGAGACAAGTTTGACTCGAGATCAGCAAAGAGATGCTTGCCTTGAGCATTTACTATGCAGTGTACGGAAGGATACACCCCCGAGACAAAGCCTACCTGCGAAGTTACAACCCAGATTTCAAACAGCTTAAAAGCTTTTGAGTCCTTAAGACTTATTCTAGTGCAGCGAGCACACAGCAGGGCTGCAAAAACGGGGCAAGGAAACCATCATCATCCTTATCCGTGTGCTTGGAGCATCAGCAGTTAAGTGAAGGAGGAGAGAAAACACGCTGAGATTTTAATACTTCAATAAGATCTAGAAATTAGACGCAGCTCCTAGCAAGTTTGCAGGACCACGTAGGTGGCAGAGGAGCAATAAATGCATGAGGAGCTCCAAAGGAACACTGGGGCTTACCTGGTGCACACAGGACTTGGCATTCAGAAAGAACAGCTCGACCGTAGTTTTGTCCTTGAGAAAGGAAATGCTTTCAATGTAGAACCTGAAAATTAAAAAAAAGAAAAAAGTTACTTTCTTCAATAGGTTTCGTCTTCCTCCCAAATCATTTTATTTCCTCAATGTTTTGTTCTCTAGTAATAAAATAGCACAGAGGAACTATGAGCTACTGCACTTAATTTCCTGCCTCGTAGGAGGGAACAAGCAGGAAATCACGGGCTGACAGCACACAGGGAACGACAAACTCCTTGTTCAACAGATCGTAGATATCCGACGACTTTTCATCTCATTTGAAAACCCTGTCGAACGCTAAAGCAGCAAAGCCCATCCCTCCTATGCAGATAAAAAGACATGGATGCGGAAAAGGTAACTCCAAACGGAACATTGCAGGTCGGGAAGCCGGCCCGGTGCTATGGAGGAGAGGGGCTGGCAGCCCTGCAAGAACGTCCTTCCTCCAGGAGGAGAGAGCAGCCACGGGCTGAGAGCCAGTAACTTCGCTCCAAGCAGAGACAAGCAAAAAAAAAACCTCAACCAAAAAACCACATAAGGAATGCCTTAGGGGTCAGCTCCCATCCCATCGGGCACATCTATCCTAGTGCCAACGGGAGCCCCAAAACCAGGGGTCTACATGGAAGGGCTGCCAGTGGCTTAGCCTTACAGGCACCACGCTGCACAGCGCTCGCTGCCTTGCTCCCCGGCCATCTCTGGCTGCTTCTTCCCAGGGCCATGGGTGCACCAGAGGCACACACCAGCAACAGCCATCCCATTACTGGTTGCTCTGGCGCAGCCAAGGTTAGCAGATGAGTCCTGGTTTGTCACAGAACTACACCAAGCATCACGTACACCACTGGCACCCTGCAAAAAAAATCGCATGCACAACCTGTCCGTGCGCTTCCCTGACTCACTCTGGGCATCAAACCAAACAGCGCTGAGACGCGTTCAATGGTGCGGAGAAAACATCCCTAATTTGAGGAGCACAGAACTGCCACATCAGTTTAAAGAGAAAGAAATTTGCATGAACGTGGTCCTGTCAATCCTCCTTCAGCTGGGTCTGAAAGCAGGATACCTGCGCTTCAGCTCCTTACAGAGGATGGATGTGTTGGGTCCAGATGTTCCCACCCAATGCTGGACAGAAGGTACAGGGTTTTTTCCAGCCCAGTAAAGATTTAGGCCACCACCACCACTGCCCCAGCAGCGCAGACCACACCAGGGCTTCTCAGTGCCTTGCCTTTGACAGCAGGAGGGTTGGAGAGCCAACACCGGGCACGCAGCCCGCTATGTTTATCAGAACCAGGCCAATCCCTCCCCGCAGCCCCACGGTGCTCCTAAGGCTCCTCACAGCCTCAAGCTCCAGCCACTGATCTCTTGGTGTAGGGGAACCACAAGACCTTGGAAGCAGTCGGCAGCAGCGGCACAGGGCGCGTGGTGGGAAGCAGCGAAGCCAGCACCCGCTGCACGCGTTGGGGACGCATGCAGTATTGATGCTGTGACCCCAGACGAGCAATACATTAAATAGTAATTGTTTTAATATTTCGCATTCCTGCAGCACGTTCCATCAAATTAATTCTGAAGCACTCCCCAGAACACCTCTGCAGAATAAGGAGATAATTTACCCATTTGACAGGCATGCAGCATGCCCAAGGGGCAGGCTCAAGCCCAGCAGCCTGCTCCAGACATTTGAAAGGCTATTTTACATTTCCATGACTCACCTTTCACCAAGAACCATAGGAGCCTCAGGTATTTTCACCCTCTCTTGATTACACCTGATTTTTTTTTTTTTCCCCCCCAACAGCTTTGCTAAACTTCCTTTTAGACACACAGTGTTTCTCTCCAGAAATGCAGAGCAGAGGGCAGGAGCCCTCTTCCTCCTTTCCCAACCTGCTGCCAGGCTGGCCCTTCACAGCATGGACCTTCCTCAGCCTGCTAAAGCCCTCCTCCCTCCACTGCACCAAAAAGGAGATTTTCCCCAATTAATGACCTTCATTGCACTTGCAGTTTCTTTCAAATAAAAGTCAGACAGGGCTGACTTGTCCTGAGAAGCAGGATGGTATCACAGAATCCTAGGTTGGAAGGGACCTCAAGGACCACCTGGTCCAACCTTTCTAGGCAAGAGCCCAGTCTAGACAAGATGGCTGAGCACCCTGTCCAGCTGCATCTTAAAAAGTGTCCAATGTGGTGGAGTCAACCACTCCCCTGGGCTGACTTGTCCTCAGAAGCAGGACTGTATCAGAGTCACGGAATCCTAGGATGGTACCCCTGGCTCCGAAAAGAGGCAGCTCCCAGTCGCTGCTGGTACAGAGCAGGAGGCTGTAGGATCCATAGGTTTGGGAGGAGAGCACTGGGGAGGCATCGTGCCCTGCCCCAGCCGGGTCTGCATGCTCCGTTTCTTCCATGGTACAAGCTGTGCGCTCTTATCACCACAGTACAGATGGAGAACACTGGGCCACAAAGATAAGGATGTTCATGGGGTGACAGGCATGTTTGGGAACACCATAAAGTGAATGTTCTGCTTTTATTTCCAATGCCATCAGCATCCCTGAAACTTGAATGATGCTTTCAGAAGTCCTAAATCTGCATTATAGAGCCCTTCACCAGCTGCGTGTACCATATGAAAACTTCCATGACTGGACGGAGTTTATGCCAGCTGAAGAAAAATAATTTAAATCTGAAAAGATTATCATGTGTTTCATTACTGAACAGCAAAAGCTCAGGGTGGAGGAGTTACAAACAAAAGGAGGGCATAGCCGGGTATCATAGAGTGTTTTGGGTTGGAAGGGACCCCTAGAGGTCATCTAGTCCAACCCCCCTGCAGTAAGCATGGACACTGCTAACATAGAATCATAGGGTATCCGGGGATCCCCCCCATTTCCAGTATTGCTGCTGGAAACGGTCCAGGGCAGTGCCAAAAGATGCTGAAAACTGATGCTGTGGCACATTTGCCACATGTTACGAGGACAGCAGCTTAGTGCCCTGCCTCGTTATACTTGCATCTCAAAGAAAAGCGACACCGAAGCAGTAATTCTGTTCATGGTTGAACCTACCCCAAACACAGCAGAAGGCATGGCCCACACAGGAGGGTTCGCCCAGCCCAAGGGACACCCTGTGGCTGTGACAGCATCCACCGCTGTCACGTCCTGCCCCACCAGAGACGGTCCAGCCCCGGAGAAGGAGCGCCAAGCGCCGGGGCTCTCTGCCCAGCCCCTCCGCGCCACTTGTCCCACGCCTGGCTACGTTTCTCCATTCAAGCCATGGGCACACACAGCTGCAACTGTGTATTTCGGCTGCTCTCATGGGATTTTAATTAAAGAATAAGCTACGACAAGGCAAATGTGTTCGCACAAGATAAGCGTCTGAACTAACCACCCAAGGCATATGCCATGGAGCAAAGGCCTGGAGTCATTTACTTATCCAAAAAGTTGTAAGGAAGAGAGCTGCAGATTTTGAAGTGACTTCTGCTGGAATATAATTTTCTACGGATCAGACAGTTTCTATATTGCCAATTATTTCTGTATCCTCCTCCTGCTGCTCTGTTTCTCACTCACTACCCACCTCCTTGGCTCCTTCTTGCTTGTTTTGGATCCCATGACCCTGGACTGGTCAGGCTTAAAATTAGCTTCTAAAAGTTGATCTTTCCAAGCCCACCCTCCACACATTAACTCTTGCCCAGGTCTCTGCACACCCAGTCCTGTTGAGGACCATCTTGCAACAGAATGGGCCAAAATGAACATCATGAGCCAACAGCATTAATCCCAACCAAAGAAACGCTCAAGTCACACCACTGCCTTTGCAGCTTTCTTGGGCAGTCATAGAGCTGAGCCTCCCAGTTCCTCAAACACAGTGAATATATCGAAGAGCCCATCATCCCTTTCAAAACTGATTTTTTTCTTTCTGTTAAACGTGGGGAAGAGAAGCTCTGAACTTCTTCACAAATGAGCACATACTCAGCAAAAAACAAAGTGCCACTTGTTCAAACCATTCCCTCAATGACCAGGGTGCGGAGGACATGGAGAGGCGATGGTGCCAACCAACCCAACGACACAAGAGGCTCTGCCTTGGAAGAGCTTCAAATAATTAAGCACACAAGGCATAAATTTACCAAGATATGAAAAGCAAATGAGGTCAGTCTGCTCTCATTTTCCTCATAGACTGTAAGGAAAACAAAAACTCCAACAATATTAAGAATATGATGCTTGGTCTTTTCTGCCAGCACAGCTCTGTCTCGTAGGACATGGGTTTTTTCAGGCCCTTCACCAGCAAGAGCTTTGCCTGCAAAAGCCCTAAAATAATACAATTACATTGGCCAAAATCATCACTTTGCCAGGGATTTTGTTCTCTCCTGGGGACTGGCTTAAGCTGCGTGAGCAAAGAAGCCATCAGCAATCCCTTTCAAGTACAGGCAACCCTTAAGTAAACAGAAGGGAAGAAAAAGTAAGCATGAGTGTTTAAACAAACTGTATTAAAATTTAGCACTATTAAAGACAAGTGAGGCAAAGAAGATATTTAAAATACTGGGTTTTAAACAAAAAACCCTAGGAACAATATCCTAGTAACAGTTTAAAAAGGAGCAGGTTCCAAAGTACTTTATTTTGTAGTTGAATACAAGAAAGAGCGGCACTTATCCAGGATCTAATCTCCTTCTAAAAATAATATATCGCTTTGACATTTATTTCCTTTGTCAAATCCGTAATCAGTTCTTTTAAACAAAACCCCTTGGTGATAAATAAACCCAAGTGGTAACGTTTTCTTTGTGGAAACAATTACTCACCTAACGGCAAAGTACAAAGTCGCCGGGCCCGGTTTCTTGGGCAAATCATGGTCCAGGACTCGGTGATCCAGTTGCAGCCAGACGCTCTGACCTCTGCAGAAACAGGTTGGGGAGGTGGTTAAAAACGGGGACAGGAAATACAGAAACGGGGTCTTTTCCATGCTCGCGTTTGCTCCAAATGTTACTTTAAAAAGGGTGAGATTCAGCTCTGACAAGGCGAACATTTCATCCAATTCTTTCCTTTTTTTTTTCCAAACGTTCAGATTTTGGTATAATTCATTGGGCATTAGAAAATGCCCTTTGCAGTTGTATTTTCAGCTGCAGCACAACAGTCATAGCATGGCACCCAGAAAAGATAAATATTATTGAAACACCCTCCTTCGCTGTAGATGGAGATGCTTCCATTGGCTTCTCATGTCTAGCAGGGGGATCTGATCTGGAGCAGAGGCTGGACCTTTGCCTACAGCAGAAGTGGCTCTGATCTCTTCTGCTGCTCAGGGACCCCACAGCCCTGCAGCCGTACCAGCTCCTGTCCTGCACCAGCCCCAGCATGACACAAAACCCCATTTTGGGGCTGAGGGGTTTACCGCAGGCACACATTAAATGAGGCTGGTGGATAAAACACAGTTCTCTGCTGTGGCCTCTCCAATGGAAACAGGAAGGAAGCCAGAAAGAAAACAAAAATCCCCCGAACCCCAGTAACCTCCCTCAGGACCCTGGGAGCGAGGTGGAGCGCAGAAGCCTGTGGCTGCCCCAAAAGGCTAGGGCATGGGTGCCCTCCAGAGGCCACACGCTCCCTTCCAAGCGCCCAGCCCCATACACCCAAGGCAGGCTCTGGAGCCCCACTGGTGTTTCTGGAGAAGCCAACGGCTTGTAGGTAATCCCCTGGCAGCACTTTAAAGCTCACTGTAAGGGGCCGCCAGCAACCAAAAACCTCCAGAAGAATTTCATGGCAGCTCTTCTGGGAGGAAAAAAGAAAATAAGCCAAGTGCAAACAGCATCCTCAATGGATTGACAGAAGAGCTGGAAGTACTTTCCAACACTTGAAAGGACAAGGATGTGGCAAATATATTCTAGGGAGAGCCCAAAATGAGAGTGGCTGGTAAAAATAACACACTGCTGTGTCAGGGCCCCAGAGCATGCAGCTCCTACCAGCTCCAAAACCACCAGCAGCCCTTTCCCAGGACCAGTCCTGCACCTGCAGATGGGAACTGCCTGGGCAGGGTGGCCCCAAACACGGCGCTGACACCAGTTGCAGGGGAAGGCTTCCATCCACAAAAGGACACCATAAAAGCAGCAACGGAGAGCAGCAGAGACTAATATTATTCCCATTAGACAAGAAGAGGTTTATTTAGGGGCTGTGTTAGTGCACCACTCCATTTCCCCACTGCCCTAAGCAGCTCTGCTCCAGCTTTTTGGGGAGCTGAAGGTAACTCTTCTGGAGGCGCTGGCCCTGGGGAGCAGAGTCCTGCCCACGGGTTTCGGTCCTGCACCCTGCAGACGTGGGGAAGCGTTTCAGTGCGATGCTGACGGAGAAGTCTCAACACCAGCTGAGTTTTGAGTTAACCCAGGCGGCTCCAGGTGGATGCCACGGCAGCAGCACTCCGGAGCATCTCGCCCAGCCCAACGGAGGGTGGCAGGGGACGGGCAGCGGCTGCCTGAGCTGCCCCACTCACTGCCCCCAAACAGCACCCAGCACCGCCACGGGCTTGCAACAGTCCAGCTGCTGGGAAGGCAGGGTGGGACATTTTGAGCACATTCTGCTTTTGCAGCTCCTCTTGGTAGCCTGCAGAGTAGCTTGGGTACCTAAAAGTAATAGGGAAGCTAGAGGAAAGTTGTTTAGGGGAAAGACTAACCTCATATTTCACTGCTGCTGGGGAAGTTTGGGTTTGAAAGACTCAATAATACATTGGAGATTGAAGTGCAAAGCAATCAGAGCAATTCATTTTGAAAATAAAAGCGAAATCTTTTTGTTGTTACTAAAAGTAACAGAGCAGGAAAGCCGAGAGTGTTCACGTGGGAAATTATTGCTGAATCAATTTTTTCGCCTTGTGAGACAAACATGAAAAGGGAAAGCGTCAGGAATGTATTTTACAAGTATTCCCTGGTTTGTGCCCGGAAGATATTTTCCAAATATTTCCTGGTTTGGGCCTTCCCCTCTCCTCAGCCAAGCAGCACAAGGGCGAGGTAGGGAAAAAAAAAAAATCTTTCTTCAAAAAGTCATTTTTCCATCACACTGAGCTGCCACAGCATTGGGGATAGGTTTCACATTACAATAATCACACAGCTGTTGAAAATAAACGAACATACTTACGTATCGTCTATAAACGTTATCCCAAAATACTCCTTTTCTTTCAGGTTGAAGTGTGAGGCCACCAGATCCAGTAACTCCCGAGACAAAAGTTTGGGCTATTGAAAGAAGAAAAATAATGTCACTCATTTCACGCCAGGATTTTCCTATGCGTAATTAAATTTTTCTCTGCAAATCCTGACATTTAAGTACACATGGCCAAGTTAAAACTCCATCGTATAACTCAAGACAGAAGTGGCTCCGTCAGACTCGGGGCGGTTGGGCACGGTGTCTTGGTGGAGCGGTGGGACACGGGGCGCATGGAGAAGTGGTTATGGGCTCAACCCATGACATGGGGCTGAAGCACGTGGACCGACCGCTGCTTTCCTCATTCCATGGGAGAAAGGCGGCAGCTCAGGCTGTCCCGCACTTACAGTAAGAGCGATTTTTTTTAATTAAGAAAATATTGAGTACTGGAGAATCTTGTGCTTTGGGTTCTGTTAGGGAATAAAGCACATCCCCCAAAATACAGACTTTTTTTCCCTTCTAAATGATAACCCACCACCGCCATAAGGGGCACGATTAATAAGCTTTACGGATTTTGGTGAAAGCAGATGAAAAACTGGATGCAGGAACCGATGGCAGATATTTTGCCCACTATGCATCAACGTCCAAGGGAAACCCTCCTGCTAACTCAGGTCTGAGGAGGACCATACATGCCTGAACACATGCCTATTTATTCCACTTCCATGAGCTGCTCTAGTAAGAGATACAACTTTTCCTCGAGCATCCCTTATGCATCAGCCCCCCAATAATACTGCTAAAGAAAATGCATGGAGAAATCTCGGCACTGTGCTACCGGTGCCCGAAAGAGAGGGGTCTGTACCTGAACCAGCAGCTCCAAGTTCCTGTCATCGAGGAGATGCACCTGGCAGTGCCGGCCCTCTGTCATCTGCAAAAGACAGCAACACAGCACCGTGAGGAAGGGCAGGATCCACAGCTTCCCAGGCTTGCACAGACCCACATGAGGCTCAGGGGCAAGGACAGCATGTAGCAAGCATTTAATCTGCACCGATAAGGGAATTGACTCCGTACTGGAGCTGAGCGTCCTTCTCCAAGGACTCAGTCTGGGGAGCTGCCTCAGCACTCTCAGCTCCCATCAACTTTAAGACGGAATTAAGAGTGCTTAGCAGCACTCAGGATCAGATAAAAGTGACACAAGGGCTGTGAGAATTTAATTTGAGGATGAACCAGCCTGGCTAGTACCATAACCACAAGCAGCAACAATGACCTTGTGCTCTGGTGAGGAGCAGAGATGACCAGGGACCCACAAAATCCCCATCTATCCAACCCTCCCTGCAGATAGGTCAGGCAGGATTCGGTCTTTCGACAGAGGATCTGATCTCCAGTCTAGATGGAGTCTCTACTGGTACATTAAGATAATCAAGTCCAACCATTAAAGGTCTTTTCCAACCTAAGCGATTCTATGATTCTGATTAACACTCTCCCTTGGATAACTTTTCACAAGCCTTAGAAGCCATTGCCTCCATAGCATCCTACATAGGGGCTTGCACGCCTCAAAGATGGGTGCTTGAACTGAATGATGAAGAACGGGATGAGCTTTGCAACCTCCAACACGATATCTGGACCACCTCGGTTCCCACTTTGTGTCACATTTATCTCTTGCAAACAACACGTCTTTCTCTAAGAGGAGAGCAATTCAGAAATAGCTGCACATTATGCCCTTTTAATATCCGCCCTTTGAAATCTAATACATTTCCATGAAAGCTTTTACATTATTTAAAAGCTGTTCTAATTCTGGACCTCTCGCCAGCTTTGGCGAGGACCAGCTTCGCAACACTTTCTGAGCAAGAGCTGGAGAAGGAAAACTGGCTTTTGTAGTTATTCTCCCAGCCTCAGAGCAACTCATTTTCCTGACAGCACGAGCTTCTCGCAGACTATAAATTCAGAGCTCTGAGCAGAGGCCGAGGGTGGTTTGCTTAGATAGGGGGTCCCGGAGGGATTAAGCAGCAACACACAGCGGTTTCTCCTTTCACATCCCTCCGCAGGGATGGGGATGAGGACAGGGCTGAGGTCTACTGCCACCAGCACCCCCTCATACCTCCCGTCCTGGGATGCCGCACATCCAAACCTTATAAAGAGTTAAAAATAATATAAATTATACCTGATTGTGGTATAACCAAAAAGAAACCTCCCACCCCCATTTCAACACATGGCTGTTCGCACAGCGAGGGCCGCTGGGACACAGCCTCTTTGGTCACCAGTCAGCCCTAAAGAAGCCAAATTAACAAAGCTTTATTGTTTCAACTAATTGAGCTCATTTTGATGAAAACCCAGGAGGGAGCCCCCTCCCGAGGAGCTCTGCCAACAGGTCAGAGATGAGCATCTGCGGGCACAATTCTGTCTAGTGTCCAGGATGAGCACCAACTCTGGCTAGTGTCCGGGAAAGCAGGGCTATGGCATCTACGGCAGCAGCGCTGGCAACTTATGGCACTAAACAAAACACATATCATCACATCACTCATCAAAACAGCAATATTGGTGAAAGGACTGCTCACAGAGAGAGTCTAGCTGGAAGAAACCCCCTCCTTTTCATTTATCCTACTGCTGTGAACGTGATTTCATAGAGAAGTGCCAGATGAAGGGTGACTTGTGCATGTGGGGATGCAGAGCAGGGGCTGCCCCATCATGGAGACAGCAGTGATGCCCAACACATGAACCACGGCCTCGCCCAACGGAGCTGCACCCCAAGGTGGCATCAGCCCAGAGCTGTACTAGCCCCAGGCCCGTGCCCCCAGCACTTTATCCTTCTTCAGGTTTTGGAAGCAAAGCTGCAGCATCCCAATTCCAGCTTCCAGAGCGCTCCCTGCGATTTATCCGCTCACCCAACACGCCACCTGGAGCCCTGAAATCCATTACGATCTGATCACAGGTCCATTTGTTCCCAAGAGCTGAAGGTCTGCCATCACGCACTCATAAATAAGTCACATGTTACCATCAATTAATCATTTCATCTGCACACCCTTCGAGGTGGTCCGTATTTCTGGCTCCGACGTACTGTTACCAATCTGCCCCCGTTGCGAGGCGTCTGATCCAATAGTGTTTTTTAAATCATTTCCCATCTGTTGCTCTGAGATAGCACAAGGGTTGCCATTATTTAATTGCTAGCTGCTTTAGCTTTCACCCAGTGAAATCACATTAATCACTTCTGACTGTCTTAATTGCCTCGGTTGTCTATTGTTAAGTAAAAAAAGGTTTCTGTTATGGCAAACCCAGCCACAAAGCCTTGTGCTGAGGAGAAAGGAAGGTTGCCGGGAAGATTAAAACATAAAAGAAAACCAACCATAATCTGTGCTTCTATTCAGCTATCCAAGGTAATAACAAAGCACCTTAAAAGTAAAGTAAATAAACTTCATGACACCCCTGAAGATAGGCAAGATATAAATGTGCCTGATTTTATTGATGAGAAAAATGTAAGGACACAGCTTAAGAGTCTGGTTTACAGATACAGATAACATTTAATATCCGAGTCTCCAGGGATCTCATCTCAGAAATCATACGGCTGCCTCCCAGAGCACTGGAAAGCTCAAGCAAGAAGCTGCAGAAGATGCCGGGGTGCTGGGCGATACAGCAGCATGAAATGCCATTACTGTGACAAACCTGCCAGCTGCCACCTGTGTCCCCAAAGCAATGGACTTGTGTCACCCCAGGAATACGCTGTCAGACGCTGGGACATGACAGCAATGTCCAGGGCTACGAAATGTTTGCTGCTGGCTGTAGCTCAAGGCTGAGAGGGGCCCTGGAGCCCTTTCCATTTGCTGCTTGCACCTCTCTGCCCCCCAGCCCACGCATGCACACCCAAGAGCTGCATCCCTGCTAAGATGCCTTCTTCCACCTGGGCTGGAAGGCACAACACAGGTACTCACTGCGTGGCACCACAGGCCAGTCGAGGAACACAAATCCACAGGGGCGACTACCAGCTTTGCATTTGCAGGCTCCAACCCCTGAACAAAGCAGTGTTAAACGAGGACAGTCCAAACATCAGCCCTTATCCCCCTCTTGCAGGCCCAAGGCTTCAGCAACCAGCACCCTGGTTTCTGCAGCTGTGCAAGAGCTCACTCCAAGTATCCCCACCCCATTCCTGATGGGGCAGAGAGCACTTCACTTGGCTTACGCCATACTTACAAACACAGTCAGGAGCAAATCACTCCCAATTACCACCACTGAGCAGCACAAGCCCATCCTGCATCAGGAATGTTGCCCAGAGAGGTCACCTCCAGGAGACAACTCTCTCCTCGCATGGAGCCGCCCTCCTGTGCAGACAGGGCTCCTATATACATGACAGAACTCACATTTTGCAAGCCTCGTTTGTACAGGGGCAGAACTGAAAGCTTCAGAGGCTGTTGCAGCCACAGGACCACCTCACAAGCTCTGGAGTATCAACCACCCTCCATCGGCCCCATATTGTCCCAGCACGGTGACGCAGAGGTGCAACATGACTGCAGCACGGCAATGCCACGCGCTCCAGCATGGTCCCAGGTATCAATGGTCTGGTCCTCTCCTCTTGCCTGGAGAGCTGGGGAGCTTCAAAAAGAGAGAACTTCACCACCACAGCATCATAGAATATATAAAGGATTTTAGCCATGGAAGGGTCCCTCCAGCTCAGTGATGGAAGAGCCTGAGCTCTTGGAGCCAAAGCAGCAAAAGGACTCGTTTTTAACCCCCCCAATGACACTGGCATGATTTATTTCCCCGCTCGCAGGCCTGTTTCCTTGGGCTCGGGGAAGGGACCCATCTTTGACTCCCCAGCTCTCAGGGCACTGGGCTCCTCATCAGAGGATACATTCTTCATCTTTAATTCAGCTCATCTTGCTAGTCTGAACAATATAATTGATTTTCTATGTAGTTGGACCAATCCATCACAAGACGAGCACAGCTGTCTGGCTCAGTTAAGAGGTGGCGTGAGCAGTCTTGAGATATATATACACACACATCTCTCTCTTCAGCTTATTCTCATTGATTCTGCATTGTCTGTACAAACAAATAATTTCGTTCTATTTTTCGCAACGTGCCCCCAACTTGGTCTTTCTAGCAGTTATTTTTAAAAGCCTGCTAATATTTAAGCCATTATCCAGTAAAAGTAGCAGCAGCATAAAATTCATGATGAATCCCTGCATCTCATCTCATTCCCAACAGGAAATCAGCAGAGCAACGTAACGCGCAGCCCCAGCTTTGGCAAAACCATACTGAGATACTGGATTCTTACTGTTGCCCAAAGTCACTCGTATGCTCTGCACACGAGCAAGCAATAAAACCTCAAAAACGGAGAGGAATGAAAAGGAAACAAACGCTGCCTAATGCAGAAATGCAGTAATATCAAAATCTTGCAAGCCTTCCTAGCTTACAGGCAGGTACTAGCAGGGGGCTTGCAGCAAGGACCTGATTTACCCAGCTCTTCGCTAAAAAAGGCAGATAATGAAGGAGAAGAAACAATTGTCAAAATCTCCACATGTGGAAATTAAAGCATAGGGTGAGATTGTGATTCTATATAGCAGGCTAACATGTTCAGGAAGATTTCATGCAGCTGGGAAAAAAACACCGTCTTTTCCTCCCTCTCACTTGTGACATAAAAATTAAGACAAATCCTCCACCTCAAGTCATTGGGGCAGATTTTCTAAAGCATCAGTTCTTTAAAAAGAAAAAAAAAAAAACAAGGCAGAGAGAAAAAACCCTACTTCTTGGCTACTTAAACCTATTCCCTGTGATATCCTGAGCCTGAATGTTTATTTGGGAAAAAAACCCATGCAGGATATTTATGCTATTTCTCTTCAGTGGAAACATCCTCCCTATTCGAAGCTGGTTGTTACATGTAGTATTTTTAGACAACCATGTGTGTCATCCAGTTAGGAAAAAAATAAGAGAAAGAAAAAAAGTAATTAGACAGGGTGTAAACAGGAAACCTCAAAAAGACTTAAGTCAAAAAAAAGCTGACAGAATAACCTATCTCCTGAAGTGTAGCTTACAAATGGGAAGTCGTGAAGGGTTCGGGTCAGAAGCAAGCCTGAATGCGTTGCACTCCCTCTGGACCAGATTTCACCTCCCAGAACTGGGCAAATTACAGAGACATGGCTCGGCGTAGCTGGCTGTATCTGTTGCTGACTTCTATTTTTAAGTCTTTTTTGTTTTAAGAAGGTCTTTGCTACTAGGGAAAGCAAAAAAAAAACACCCCAAACCCCAAGCCCTAACAACTCTGTGACCAAAGAAGAGAGGATTATACATAAGCTGCACATAATTGAGACAAAATTGGGAACTGTTTCTACTGACATGCTCAGGGGTCTGTGCGAGCACCCCCGCTGCTCTCGTTTGGGATGTGCCACAATTTGGACTTCAGCAGCCCCCCTGCACCCAACTTCTGGCACAACCACGTTGTGCTGATGGGTAATTGAGACCTGCCCAGGGATGGGATGGCTGCAGCAGGGTCCTGCATCCATGTAAATACATATTGCTGTAGGCTTTAAAACCATCTCCCCCCATCCAGCAAGGCTTCACCTCTTTGATACCCCAAACTCCACGAGCCACAAGAAATCTTCCGGGAATAGCAACCCTCTTCCCTTCCTCTCAAGACAAACCCTTTCGCTCAGGCATGGGTGTTACTGAGCACCCGCAGGGGCTCTGCCTGGAAAACACCCGAGTGTGACACCGGGGACTTGGTCCCGGCTGCACAGAACTGCGCAGGTTGTTTCCATAAGCTCCTTGCAGGGTAACCACATGAAATTAAACTTCACTGGCAGGTGAGCAAGCTCCAGAAGGTATTTTACAGGAAGAAAAAAAAAAAACTGCACTGATGCATCCAGTGATGAGAGAGAAAGGGGAACCATTTTCACTAAATAAATGGCTGGCAGACAAAGCCTTAAATGTGCAGTTTTAAAAGCAAGATATTGGGCTGCGGCGCGTCATTAGAAGATGTAAATTGTAAATACTGGATCATTTATTCCTGAAACAGGCACATCGCAGGGGCTCCAGCAACCAGACCACTGAAAAAAAATAATCATATGAATAGCAAAAAGCAAAAGAGCAATATTCCCACTCGCTTACAAGATGCACGTGGTCAGTTAGGAAGTGCTGTCCCTTTGCCACACCAGCCCAGCCTCCACAAAGACTGCAGCATGGGAGGGCCCCAAAATCCTGCCGTCCTGCTTTCGACAGGTGACTTAGCAGCACTGCTTTGCAAGTCTGGGAGCCCAGAGAACCAGCCTGGCACTTAAAAGAGCATTTCACCTCAAAGTCCCTACCCGAGCTGCAGTTAACCAGCTACAAAGCATCACCAGTAATTTCCTGTAGGAGCTTTTTTCCCCCCAACCCTTCTTCTGTAACTCGTAAGCCTGTAAGAGATTTCAAAGCTTACTACTGAAGCCCCTACACTGACCTCAGATTTTCTGCAGTATTTAGGTGTTTTGTTTTTTTTTTTTCCCCTTCAGTCCTGAAGGCATTTAGGATCAGATCCTCAGCTGCCTTAGATCAGCATTGCTTCATTGACTTTGATACATCCAGCCAGCTTACGGCTGGCCCGTAAACACACGTGGCCTGATAAAAATATGAAATAAGATGCAAGAATGTATTGCAATATGGAGCTGCCCTAACTAGGCACATCTCAGGAAAATAAAAGCCTTTGCCTGTCCTTCTGGAAGGAAGGGGCCTGCATGCAGCTGAGGGGAAGAGGGAAAAAGTTATAATGCTTGAAATGACCTCAGAGTTTCCTGGTGTGTCTGTTGGGAGAGCAAAGCCTCGCCATGTTCCAGCCCTTGGAGTCATTCAAAGCTTTAAGGAATAAGCAAAAAAATAACAAACAGGAGTTTGGTTTTATACCAGCATTTCTGTGGAAACTTTTTAAAGGATCCATGTAGGTCTCCTTAATGCACTGTTCTTGTCAGCCTGCGTGCAGCCCGCAGGTCCTCCCTGACCCAGCGTCGGTGTCCCATGGTGGGAGGCACTTGGGGGGAACATGGATGGATTGGGGAGGGTTGGATGCACTCCACCCTCACAGGGGTGTAGATCTTGGAAGTGCAATGCACCGCCATCCTACTGCCACACCTCTCCATCACCTCCTTTGCCAGCAAGGGGTGCAGCGCAAGAGCCCTCAGGTGACACGACCTCTGCCTGGCCGCCCTCCCCTCCATGAAGACTCCTGGATGCTCCGATACCGCCTGCTAAACACAAAGGTTGGCTCTGGGTCTGAAAACTCAGGTTTCCCCCGGTCCCTGCACAGGCCAGCTTGGGTGGGTTCCCTGCCGCAGCACCGCAGCCTGGCTCATGCAGACACTGTAAGCTTGACATGATCCCTTCAAAGGCAACAGCAGAGCTTCTACCAGCTTCACAGGGGGCAGACCATGTCTCCAGGCATATTGCCTCTCCTTCCTAATCTTCAAGTCATAAAATCATAGAATGCTTTGGGTGGGAAGGGACCTTTAGAGACCATCTAGTCCAACCCCCTGCAGGGAGCAGGGACAGCTTTAACCAGATCAGGTTGCTCACAGCCCCGTCCAACCTGGCCTTGAATGTTCCCAGGGATGGGGCCTCCACCACCTCTCTGGGCAACCCCTGCCAGTGTTTCACCACCCTCATTGTAAAGAATTTCTTCCTTAGATCCAGTCTAAACCTACCCTGTTTTAGTTTAAAACCATCACCCCTTGAAAGAATAAAGAAACCTTTTGGCTGAAGTCCTGGCTCCAATGCAGTCAATGAATTTTGCCATTAACTTTAACAGGGCCAGGATTTTGCCTTCAGTCATTTGTTACCTTGCTATTAATATTAACCTTAACAGAAGCCCATATCTGCTTAATGCTAAATAGCCAGCGAAGCACTGAAGTGGCTGGCTACTTGTCTCACCCTTCATGCTATGGCAAGCCACCCCGTAGGACCCATCTCATCTCAGCAGGGTGACTCCAAGTGCCACCCCTGTCCTTCCCAAGGGCTGCAGAGCCCACCCTGGCTCTGCACACTCTCATCCCAACCCTCATGGGGTATTTACCCACAGCAATTGCAGGGACTGTACGGAGCCACTCCAACCCCAGCATGTCCCTGTGCTTCTGTCCCAGGAGCAGCCAGGCAGGGACAGGCGCCTGAAGACCAGACTGAATACGACATGCACAGAAATAATGTTTTAAGATGAGACAGGCTGAAGAAAACTTACTTAAGCGCAAGCTGGTACAAATGCCCCTTTGATGATGCTTTCCATGGAAACATTGGCTCTACTGAAGTTTGGCAAAGAGTTAGAGATGAAACACACTGCCTGGAACCGGGGGCCAAGAGGCTCTCGGGGTTGCATGGCACCTTCCTAAAATAGCCACAAGAACTGAAGATATGATGAAAAAAACCTGGCTCCTGAAGAGCATCAACTGACTTTCATGTAGGCTCCACCAGCTGAGCCAGTAAAAAAAAAATCTGGCAAAGCAACAGCCCAAGTGCTCTCCCTCACTGTGGCTTTTCAGGGCCAAGTGCCAGCACACTTCCCATGCAATTCTCCTTTTCCCCATTTATTCTACTATTTCTTATTGCAGGAGTTGGCAAATTTAAGGGACCCTTTCACTTGCTTTATTGATGGTTTGCTGATTTGTACAGGACAACAGGTACAGCCTCTTGTGGTTGTTAGAAAGGTCCCACTCACTGGAGAAGGTCATGGTGGTCTAAAGCTCATCCTCCTCTCCCCAAAATGCTCCTGTGCAATGTTCAGAAATAATGATGAGCACACCACAATAAAAAAACAAAACAAAACCAAACCAAAGAACAGTGATAAATGAAAATCCAGGGAACAAGTGAATTCAATCTTCCTCAAAATGACAAATAGGTATTCCAGATGGAGATAAAGGCCTTTGCCAAGAGCAAAATATAAACAAGAGATGCTGCTTCTTGATCTCTACCAGGAGCATGTGATGTAAAAAACTAACCCCTCTCCTTCCACGAGGAAATTTTGCAGCGTGGCTGCCTTTCCTGATGCTACCGATGGTGGTTTCACGCACCCGCTGCCGCTCCGTCCCACGTGGGGGTGCAGGGGGTGTTTGCCCAGGCACCAGCACACGGATGAGCGTGCTACAAGTGCACAGGCAGCATCGGTTCCCGCAGCACGAGGCAGAGGGATGCCCTGCTGCAGAAGAGCCTTTGCTGGCCCCACGCTTTTCAGCTGACAAGCAGCATCCAGACAGCATCTCACCTCTCCCGACACTGCCAAAGGCCACAGGACCTTGCCAGCAGTGTTATCAGTAGATGCTGAGTGCCTGGGACAGAGGGGGAGAGGTTAGCCATTCCACAGGTGCTGATGTTACCATTCCCACCACTTTGCAATGTATTTAAAACATCAGCAAGAAAAGAATAGGCAGGCAACTCTACAGCTAATCCTAAAAATTCAGGAAAATAAGTATGAAACAATCAGTGCAAAACTGCCACAAATACCAAGTCAATGAAATACTTCACCCAACATCTGCTTTCCTTGGCAGAAGACAGCTAATAAATTAGTGTCTGGTTGAAGCATGCTTATCACCGACTGCACTGAGGCACTGCAGTCAGGGCATTACCGCATGTGAGCCCATGGTGACATTTTGTTCCAGTGCAATCTCCTGGGAACTCAGGGGAAAAAAAGATCCTGGGGAATCAGAGAGCTTTCCTGGTGCTACCCAACGGAGCAAATGTGGTGTCAGCCCCAGAACGGGCACTGGGTGGAGGCAGCAGCATCCTCTGCCCTTGAACAAGTGGTACCCACCATGGGGCAGGACCAGATACCTGCAACCTGTTCTGACCTTCACTCCTCAACCAGGAGGTTGGAGGTAAAGCAAAGAAGCAGGAGCTTAACTGATTAAGTCTCCACAACATAAATCTCAGGAGATACTCTGTGCAAAGCTTCTGGCAACTTTTCCTGTGTTTCACCCCACCCCAGAAGCCATCCCTGACCCACTTGAAACAGAAACTCAGCTTCTCCTGTTACAGGAGACTAAAGACCCCCTTAGCAAAGGGTTTCCCACCCCCAGAGGCCCATAGCCTGCCCTTGATGCCTCTTTGCTTCTGCCCCATCTCTTGGAAGGCTGCTCCTCCATCACACTTCTTGCTTTTCCACCACCTCCCTGCTCACCCTGGGTTGGGTCTTTGAGGGAAGGTACCTGAGGCAGGAGACATAAGCAGAGCAAGTGTGGGAACAAGTACAGAATCCACAGATGCAGCAGCTGAGCTGGACACCAGAGATATCCTTGGTCTCGTTGGCCGCAAGCCATGGCAGAAGTAAAACAAGAGCTAAGTGAGAAAAGCGAGGTCAATGCTATGACCAATGGACTTTGCAAGAGGAACTTTGCTTCCATATAAGGCTTGGACTCAGCGCT
Organism: Butorides virescens; assembly: GCA_017310255.1. Taxonomy (NCBI): domain Eukaryota; kingdom Metazoa; phylum Chordata; class Aves; order Pelecaniformes; family Ardeidae; genus Butorides; species Butorides virescens. The sequence goes on along the minus strand of JADKXX010008532.1, from coordinate 27,522 downwards.
TGCCAACTAGCTAGGTGATAAGAGAAAAGCAGTGGCTTTGTTTTGTGATCAGTATAAAAGGATGTAAAGCGTTAAATAAAGGGATTCTGATTCCCCTTGTGCTTGTGTGTGAACTCGGGAGTCCGTGCCTTCATTGCCACAAGCAAGCCTTGACCAAATATCTGCCATCCTCTCCAGGCAGCACCACATCCTCCGAGGGCACCTTGCATCTCTCTTTCCACCCCCCCTGCCCCATCAGGGTCCTTGCACCCAGCTCATCCCCCATCCTGTCCCCATGCTCTCCCTGGACTTCTCCAGCCCTCTCATGCTTGGCAACAGCCCCTTGGGAAAACCAGATGCTAGCCTGAACACATTAGGTAAGCAGGTGATGAAAAATGATTTTAAAAAAGGGCTAGATCACAAGTCCACCTAAACTTACAGACCTTAACAACTGTAACTTTAAAAAATGCAAAGAGCAAGCAAATAAAACAAGCAAAGCCTGAAATCCTCAGCTCTTTGGAAGAAATCAAAGCAGGGGGTGTATGGGCTGCAAGGGGAGCCGAGCAGCGCTTCTGCAGCGAGGAGCCAGCCTGCCCAGCCGCCAGCACCTTGCCAGGCACGCGGGGGCTGACGGATTTGGATTGCTCCACACTCCACTTTTAAAGCAAAACAAGCACTGGGGGATCAAAGGCTCTTTCTCAGCAGCCGTTAACGAGCTCCATGGGCACTGCTGCATCATCTCCAGTGCCAACTTCATCATGAGGGTTTTTTTTTTTAGGTGAGAGGGGTGGGGACCCCACTGATGAGACATTTAATAGCTACATGCTGAAAGGAGCCACTGTACCGGGCACTGACCGCCTTTCCTCGGGACTTATGAATCTGTGCTTTGTTTGGTTTAAATCCTATCTCGGAGCAGCCTATAAGGGCAATCTCTGAAAATGGGTTTTCTCTAAAATCAGAAATTACAGACCTGCTCTCCAGCTGCAGCAAAGTTACCAGAATCAAGCTTGGATGTAGCACTTCCCTAAAGCAGCCAAGGCAGCTCTCACAACAAAACAGCAGGAAAAAGCAGCTGTAAGTGCCGGGAGTAAACAAACAGCCCCTTATCTCCACAGCCGAGCGCAAAAGATGCAAACAAATGTTTATGGACTGATCTTCCAGGGCAAAGACAGCAAGCAAAAAGGTTTCAGCCTGCGCTACCAAAGTACCCCAAAGCAAACTCACTTTGCCCCACACTGATTTCTGGCTGCCTGCCCCCCCTGCGCTTGCAGCTCCAAGGTCTGCGTGATGTTTAAGTTGGGGCATAATGTGATAACGTAACAGCACTAAACGCTATCTGTTGCTGCTAAGCATCCAAAATTAAAATACAGCCTCTTACCTGCAAAGCCACACTCCCTGGCTGGTTTAAAAGGACTGGAGAAACCCAAGAAGTACTCAACAGCGCGCGTGTACTAAGCCTTCATGTTTTCTGTACATTCAAGCTGGGGGAAAGAAGGGAGACACGATCCCAGACTTCTTCCGTTGCCATATAATCTCAAGGAAGTGACCTTCGCATTTGTTGCTTTGATTACAGATTCAGAAACAAAAGCCCTTCCAGCATGAGTCAGGGGACACAAGAGGTTGAAACGTGATTGTTAAAGATGGAGGCGAGCTGGGAAAGCATTACATTTATTTCCCCCCCCCCCCCTTTGTAATATTAACCCCTTTATTATGAAACAAAACCAAGTAAAAAAACCCAGCAGTTACTGACGGAAGGCACAGCCCAAGGTGCCAGCCCTGGGGCAGTCAGACACTTGGCTGTGGGCACAGGGGTCCCTGCCAGCCCCCCTGCGCCGCAGCAGCCGGTCGAGGACCCCGACACCAACCGCTCTGTGCTTGTTGGGAGCTGCCACCGCCCCGCCAGCTCGTGCTCCCTGTACATCCCTGCCCAGGGGACAGAAGGGACCTTTATGCTTGGCACAGCGCTGAAACTTCAAGCCCCTTCCATTTTTGACCCCTAGGAGCAGGGGCTTCACAGAATGGCAAGGGTTGGAAGGGACCTCGGGAGATCACCCAGTCCAACGCCCCTGCTCAAGCAGGCTCTCCTAGAGCATGTTACACAGGACTTCATCCAGGCGGGCTTTGAATATCTCCAGAGAAGGAGACTCCACAACCCCCCTGGGCAGCCTGTTCCAGTGCTCTGTCACCCTCAAAGTAAAGAAGTTCTTCCTCATATTCAACTGAAACCTCTTATGTCTCAGTTTGTGCCCATTGCCCCTTGTCCTGTTGCTGGACACCACTGCAAAGAGTCTGGTTCCATCCTCGTGACACCCACCCTCACGATATTTGTATGTGTTGATGAGGTCCCCTCTCAGTCTTCTCTTCTTCAGGCTGGACAAGCCCAGCTCTCCCAGCGGCAGCAGGGAGGCTCACCTACCCATCTGAGGGTGCCTGGGCAAACAGAGCTAACCAGAGCTGTCTTCTCAGCACGCCTGCCCTCATTTCGTGCACTCACACCTCCGCAGTCCCCGGCTGTGGCAGGTACCCAGGTACAGTGTCACTGGATTCCCCCAGCTCCTTTCCATGGCACGCTTTGGTCCGCTGCCTCTGAGGGCTACTACACATTGGGGAGGGAACCGGGAACGCAGACAGAGCTTACACCCTTGGCCATCAACCCGAATTTGTTCTGGAGCGAGGGCTGCTCTCCAGGAGTGCAGTTCATTGCTGGTAGAGGTGCAGGGGTAAATCACCTTCCCGCTGTTCCACTGCTCCCTTTGCAGGACAGCTTTCTGTGTGCAAACCACCAAGTTATGCTTAACCCCACTGAGTTCTTCCCTTCTGGTGCATCAACCTGCAAGGCTTCCCACACCTCTGGGCTTTGCCACAGCCACGCAGCGTCAGGCAGAGCACAGGTATCACACAAGGGTGCAGAAACCGAGCTCTCCTCCAAAAGAAGTGTCAGATGACTGTAACACTGCTTCCACTGAAAACAGAAAAAATAGAACAGAAAACCTGTGCACTTAAATCCAGGGGGCTCTGACCTCCAGAGCTCCAACCTGACCTCCAGGCAGGTACACAAGAAAAAAATCTCAAATTTACACCACGGACTCGCATCCTCTGGCCACATAAATTATGGTAGGAAGAGTGATGCCAAGGGAACAACACAGCCCAGGATGACAGCACCCAACGTGGGCTGGAAGATACAGGCCAGGGGAACATCACAAAACGCAACTGGAGCCAGTAGGAGCTCTGGACCTGCACCAAAACAACCTCACCTGGGAGCAAGAACAACCTCTTCCCTTTAGCTGATGCTCTCCTTCGGTTAGTGATGCTCCCCACAACTGTGCAGTGATTACGCAGAGAGGGGACAAACTATGATGACATTTCTAGCCCATTTTTTATAACCCATAGATCTATTTTAAGAGAAAAGTGAAGTTCAACATCTGGAGCAAACTAGCTTTTATCAGAATAGGAAGCAAGAACCTCAAACTTTTGAAAGCAACACCTGATCGGAGACCCACAGCTCCCACTTCTTAGAAGGACTGAGCCCTCTTGGTCCTGCTGAACTCCCGCCCCCCCAAACAGGGGGTTCCATGTACCGAGTGTCTGAGGCCACCGACGGGCTCCATTAAGCTGCAGAGCAGGGCTGTAAAGCCAGAGCCTTGCTGATGCTGCCGGGAAGAGCAGCCAGGCTGCCTGGTCCAGACACCCAGCCAGCCCGAGCCAGGCACCGGGGCTGCCTCCAGCAATACCAGCATCCCAGACACCCCCAGAGGGCCACTCGCCCCAGCTACCCCAGACACCCGGGATGCGGTGAGGTGCCAGAGGTGTCTTGCCCTCTTTATTTAATGCAGAAGAATTAGCTTTGATCAAATATCCACCTTTTAAATAGCTGCAGACAGTTGGGGTTCCTCCCCCCCCCTCCCAGAGTTACTTTGTAAAAGCTAATTTTCCATAGTCATGAGACTACAAAAGCTCTCCACACTGCTCAATATCACAGGTTTCATAAAAAAACCCCATGAGCTGGCCCCACATCAGGCAGGAGGATGCCAGGTCAGGTCCAGCCAGCTGGTCCAGCCAGCACCAGCGACCTAAGGGGTGGCAGCCGAGACAATTTTGGGTGAGTATTTCAGAGTAACAAACTTGTGTTTGTCTCCAAAACACAGACTCCAAAGTCCTAAAATAAGATGGAAAATAGGCAGTGAGTCATTTTTCCTTAGAGAAATGACGTGAAGGTTACCTGGGTGGTGCCAACTCCTGCCCTGCTGGGATAACCACAGGGACAGGAATAGCTGGAGAAGGGGAAGAGCACAGCTCCTCGGAGGATCCTGGGCTTCCAAACAAATACAGATCTGGGCTAATTCAGCTCTACTCTGGGCCTCAGCTAATTTTTCTAAACAAGAAAAATTAAAGTTTAAAAGAAATACAGCATCCCCATAAGAGGCTCCAGCGAGTGGGAGGCTGTTAGAGCAGCAAGGGTCGAGCAGGGGAAAGACTCTGCAATTCAGCGGCCACCAGAAAAGCTCCAAGCTGGGGTTTGGGGGTGGCAGCACGGCAACCCCCCACCCGAGGGCAGGTAACCCTGCAGCGAACACAGCACCCCCCAGCCTCTCTGAACATGGCGAGCAGCTGAAAGGCACTGGATGTCAGAGAGGAATTACTGCCACTTTCGCTACGGCTTAGCAAACGCCGACTTGCACGCCTGCCCCGCCGGATTCCTGATGGGCTTCACCTACACCAACACGCGTGCTCTCCCAAAACAACTGCAACCAGACACATCCAGCCCAGCGTCAGCCAAACAACTCCACACTCAGCATGATGGGGCCCTCTTTGCCCAGGGCAGCACCTTTCTGGAGAAACTGCTCCCTTCATTTTTTTTTTCCCTGTCTATCTACAGTGTCGGTTTTCTCCTATTCCACTCCTGCTGCTTTTTTTCCCCCCCCGACCCGTTTCCTTCCCACAGTTTCTTGCCCGTTTTTTCTCCGTTTGAAGTATTGGACTTTTACATACACTTGAATAGGATCATAATAATTTTTTTTTTTATTTTTATTCCCTGGTCTCTCCTCTCTCTTTCCTTGCTTGCACAGCCTATGCTTTTCATGCTACATAATTCTTGCACCGCCCTCTCCTGCTCTTCAAGCTTCTTCACTCCCATCCTCCTGTCTTTTGCCTTCCTTGCCCATAGGCAAACCAGCAACCTGCCTGCACAGGAGACCAACAGGCACGTCGTCCGCACCACGCACCCTCTGCCCAGCCCCACATCACCCTCCCTAGAAACCAATGACCCCATGAAAGGTAAAATCAGGCGCTCAGAAAACAGCACATAATTAGCAGTGGCCGTGCGGTGGAAGCGCTGTGTGCAGCAACTTCTCCGTCACCGCTCCCAGCTCTCCTGGCACCACTCATCTGCACCCCATGGTGAGCAGGAAGATGAACACTGGGGCACCCATCGCCGGGACAGCACCAAAAATATTCTATATCAGCCTGAAAACCAACCATAGGACCAGCACAGTCTTAAATCTAATCTTGCTTGGTCAATGATGGCTTTAAATGGCTGAAGAGCAGCATGCCCAGGCTACCCTCAGCATTTTGATGACCCTTATTCTCCCCACTTCTCCTTCCCCAACACACAGAGTTGATGAATGTTTAAATGAATGACAGGCCAATTAGCAGGGAAAAGTGTACATGCGTATTTGCGTGTGGGAGGGTATTTAAGCTAATATATTCCAGCACTGATAGCTTTATCCTCTTTGCAGTCTCTGAGAATGAACTGGTCTCCATCTGTACAGAAGATTAGTAGAATTACCGATCACTAATTATGACTCAGAGGTTTTAAGAGCAATGCAGACTGCACAAGGGTGGCCTGATTTTTAGAAAATGAGGAGACAAAGATAGCGCAGTGTTATTTTAAGCACGTGGACAGTCCATCCAAGATTGCAAAGAGCTGCAGTGGCAGCGCCAGCAAAAGGAGCGGCAGAAAGCTGAACGCTCAGAAGGACAAGAAATGAAGTATGGAAAAAGCAGCATGTGCCTGAAACACTTAATTTGCCTTTTCATAAGCCTCTTGTCCAGTCAGAGCAAGCTGGCCGGCCTCTCTGCACAAGACCGAAATGGAGATTTATCCAGGGAAGTTCACGCAGCGATACCTTTGTGCAGGAGCCTGGTTCTGAAAAGCGGCGCCAGCGACATTTGAAATCTAACATATTTTGTGAACTGCGTCAGATTGAAAAAAAATATTTATACAGGCCAAAGCGGGTAGTGAATAGAAGGCACTGTTTGAAACTGGCACCGTGACACCCTGGAGGAAGCGAGATGAAGTTCAGTCTGGTTGTGAAGTTTGTCTGCTAGGGAAGAGGGAGGAATGGTACAAAAAAAAAAAAACCGTATTTTTGGTTGAATAAACTCTGTCAAACAGAAAACGCTGTATCATGAGCTCAAATGGAAATATGTCTGGCAGAGAGCTTTGGAAAGCTGCTGTTGGAAGTGTGTAAAGCCAAGTTTAACTCCAAGCTGCTGGGAGGCAGTGCCCAGAGCCAGTCCTGTTCTCAGCTCTGTAGGAGGCTCCCCCCAAAGCCCCAGCCGCAGGGGAGCCTCCACGTGCCGTGTTTGGATGTGACGGGGGTTTCAAGCAGAGCCAAAGCTCTGCAGGTGATGTACGAGCAGTGTCACAGCGTTAGATCAGATCCCTTCAAGAAGAAAAACAAATAGATGAAAGCAGTCAGAGCAAAGCTCTCCCAGAGCAACCAGTAATCCCCAGTGCCCAAGTTTAAACCTTTGAAGGGGCACATATTCATATTCAATATCCTCTAAAAACGTCTTCAAGGTCCCTTCGGAAAGCCCTGACCTGAAGGATGCCCGAGATGCTTCCTCTGAGCATTGCTCACAGGGTCTGTCCGCTGCTCTGCCCTGACAACACGGCGCTCCCCCTTCATCCTCACCCTCACCGCTCCAGCACCGCTTTGCATCATTGTGACGAGAGAAGAAAAAAAAAAAGGCTCCTCCAATTCGTTGTCAGCATTTTTGACAATAAAAAGTTAAGGTGTGGTAGCAGAGGAAACGTGGTCCTCGCTATCCAAACCAACTACGTTAGCACCATCGGAAACAGAAGGCAACCGCTTCCTCTCTCGCTCCTCCACCCCAGGTACGTATGGGATGGACACGTGTACAAAACTTATTTATTGTGCTTCATCAGCGATTTTTTTTTTTTTCCCACTTCACACAAAGGAAATGACCCTTCAGAGGTTAAAAAGCACTTTGTCCAAAAAGCCACGTGAATTCAATTTACACTTTTACACCAGAGATTGTTAGCCAAATTACCCGTGTAAGCAAATAGCTTAATCGCAGAGATGCTCCCATACCCAGCTGCGTGTCCAGCAGATACTAATCACAGCGTGTCACTGGATTCTGCAGGGAGTTTGGGGATGGTTTGCCTGGTTTCTCTTTTCCACTTTGCATCAAGCAGACTGACTGGCACGCATCTTAACCCTGACACTAAAGCATTCACTGGTTTTTGATTTATAAGATTAGTTGCATTATCCAACAGACTTTGATGCAATGTTTCTTTCATGCCTAAAGCATAGGGGCCAATGGGGAATGACTGGGCCATGGGATTTATAGGAAAAAAAATGGTATTTGTACCTCAGGGGAAGATGTGCACTGGAATACGGTAGTGTTGACATCCCAATGAAAGTCAGGACAGTGGTTGATGTTGATCCCGAAAGTTTTTGGTTTTCCTGCTGCTTATTAACCTCATTTATATAAAAATTTCACTTTGTTTTACTGCTCTATAATTAAATCTAAGACAGGTGGCCTATAAAACCAGCAAGCAGAGAGCCCTGCCAAAAGCTTTATTTTGGAATTAGTATCAGGACACCCAGAAGCACTGTGCTGTCCCATTGGGGGCACCAGGGGGGCTCCGGGGAGACCCCCAAAGCCCGGCTGGCAGGCCAAAGCACTGCGCACCAGATCTCCCCAACAAAATACAGACCACACTCCTTTCCCTTGTAGGAAATGGGTACCCTTGGATGAAGGCTTCATGCCCAATTCTCACTGAGGATTTTTTCCAAGCCCTAATAGCCCCCGTATTGACTCGCTGCAGTTACAAAGATCTGTGCCAGCTCTTCCATCAGCCGCCTCTGCAAGTCTTTGGCTTTTCTAGGACAGGCTTTCAGGTGCTCTCTGCCACAGGCAAGGCAACGTTTCCCAGTATACAACCCAAGCACTCAGAGAGGATAAATTCCTATACTGTACATCCCTCCTCCCCTCACATGGGTTCAGAGGTTATTTCGGAGTGAAATGGGACACCCCATCAACGCTCTGCCTCACAAACTCCCCCCCGAAGAATAAGCTCTGGGCAAACAGGGCATCCCTGCTCCTTGGGCAGATGAGACAGATGATGGCAAGCACCTTGGAGCAGAGACCAGCTTGGGAAAGTGCCTGAGCACGGCTTGCTGGGCTGGGGCTGAGGTCCCTGGGCTGAAGACAGGATGAAACAGCAGCCGGTAAGACCTTGGAAGGTGTTTCCTACACACGCGTGCTAGAAACAAGGCGGCTAAAGAGAAGGTAACTGACAAAGGCTGATTTGTTCTTGTTGGGTTTTTTTTCCCCCCTATATAAAGCTGCTAAGGCAGGTAAGGGCTTTACGGTGGCAGAGAGGATTTCAGGCTCCCCGGCCGGCTCTGCCCGCGTGACGGCCTCTGCACCTGCCAGCTTCAGGAGGCGGAGGTGGGAGCCCTGCCTAGAAGCACGAAGGCATTGGTGGCTTCTCCGTGCTGGGACTCAAGCCCAGGTCTCATGAGGCTAGCAAGCATTTTATGTTTAAAAAAAAAAAAAAAAAGACAGACCAAAAAACCCCGCCACCACAACAGCAAACTTAGCTGCCCAGGGAGAAGCTTTCCTTTCACCACAATAATGTACTGATGATTAAAAAAAAAAAAGACTGCTAGCAGTATCTAACTCACCCAAAAATAGCCACTGGCTCACAAAACAACATGAACCCCAACTATGGATCAAAGCAAACTGAAGCCTCCAGGGCTGACCAGCAGTGGAAGTGCCCATCACCTCACCCTTCCCTGCATGGCCCTTGCACCTAGCTCCGTGACAAAGTTCTGACCTGGTTCAGCCCAGGGCATCCTCAGAGAGGGCAAAAGCCTAAGTTTAGTCAAAAGAGCCTTTATGTACAACCCGTGGTATTTTTCACACCTGGAATATGAATGTGAAAGTGTTACAGAAACATGAACATTCTTGATGAAGCCAAGGTGGGACAGGGCTTCGTTAAGCACCCATCCAATATGAATAAGAACACAAGGCTTTCGTGTGGCTGCACTAACTACAGGACTTATTCTAGCAAAAAGTTAAGAAATGGCATCCCTGGCAGGAAGGAAAAGAAAAATGATATTGATTCAACCTCTTACAGGGCTGTGACATCCGGACAGACAGGTGACAGTTAATGCTGCGTGCTCAGCCCTGCGCCCACCGGACTCAGCCGGGATGCTGCCAGTGGTTTTAACAGCAAAGAGCCAAGACCTCAGCACAAAAAGCCATGTGTTTCACAACCCAAGGAAGAGCTGCAGGGCATTCTTTCAGCCATCTCTCTTTAATACACCCCAAATTACCACTAGGAAATTCCTGACATTAAAAATGTGAGAGTTGCCTTGTTTCTGCCCGGTTTCACCTCACAGGGGTGACAAGGCACAGCCTGACCCTCGGTGCAGCGAACACGGGGACCGCGTGTCCCCAGCTGCAGTCTGGCTGTGACAAGCTGTGGGCAGAGGGGGGCAAGGAAGGGGTGCTCCCTGTCCATCTCTCTGGCTCACAGGCCATCTGGAAGGACGATGCAAGGACCCTTCTCCTGGTTTTACCCATTTTCACATCCCCACTTTAGGACACAGGCACAAGTCAGCGATGCTTTTCACAAAGACACCAGATTAATCCACCAGCCACCACTAGGATGCATGAAGTTTGGACAGAGGTACAGTCACACTTTGTTTTGGGGGAAAAAAAAAAGAAAAATCTCTTTTCACTTTGAGCCAACCATCGGAGAATCACAGCTGAGCAGGCTGAATACAGCTGCTGTCAGAGCTGGTCCTTACTGAGCCATTATTCCAGCCCTGGAGGGATGGGGTTTGCCTCCATGGGGACACAGCAGGGAGCCAAGGCAGTCCAGGCTCCATGCTCTTTACATGAACAGACTCCAAAAATAACACCCACACAGTACAGGTGTAGCTGGATTTTATCTATAGAGAAAGAAGGGAGCCAGGGCTGCAGCCCACATTTCTACAGGTCAGTAAAGGTGGGCAGATGGGAAGCAATGATGCCTGTACTCCTGCATTCCCTAACTATACACAATCCATACTCCTCCAAGTGATGCACATATCTGATATATCACAAAGTGTTTACATCCATCACCTGTACAAGATGCCAAGATGCATTCAAGCACTTGGAAGCACTTTTATCACTGTAAAGCTGTTCTCCCGCTCCTGGGCATACCTTAAAGCTAAATAGCAACAGATCCCTTTGGGATTGAATAGGCACAGGTGTCCTTTCAGCATGACTTTCCCATGGAAGTTGTATCCTGATGGTTCTGGAGAGCTGTTTGCTACGAGCTGTGTCCTTCTCTGTATTGCAAAACACCAGGGCGATGGGAGAAGCAGCTTGGAAATATTCAACATAATCTAGCAAACACGCACACTGACACTGCGACCAGGCACACATCACAAGTTTACACACGAGACAAAAATAAATACAGGCACACAAAAATAAATAACTGCCAGAAAAAAAAAAAACAACAGTCTCCAGAAAGAGTGACACCACCCTAACTGCAACTGGATGCCACAGTAACCACAAGTGCCGTGCTGTATTTTTTGCCTGCAGGAAGGGGAGCCTCCCAATAGTTGTTTCAGGACTCATTGCAACCCCCCCCCCCCCAAATAGCAATCCCTTTGCAATGCAAAGTATATCACACTACAGCCTGCCACCGATCAGCAATGCGGACACAAACAGCAGGAAAAACTCCAGGCGGTCTCTCTGAGGGCTGAGCTACATCCCCCAGATCCCGAAGGTGAGGATGGTGACGGCAGCGTCAGGGGCTCCCATGGGGCTGCAATACAGGGAACAGTCGGCTGCTGAAATAGTTCTAGATAAACTGGCTGATAAAACATATTTCACACAGAAAATCTCCCCCCCAAAACCTGAATTTGAGGCAGACACACAGCACTGGCTGTCCGAAAGCAATGCTGGATGTCAGTGCAGACTCTGGGGTTCTAAACCTGCTGGGTACCCTGGCAGCAGGGGCCACGGCTCCAGCACGGTGCTCGTCACCTCACCCCATCCCAGCCGCCTCTCCTGGGCTGCACACAGAGGAACCAGGCAGGTGAGCGAGCACGTGTCCATCCGGGTGGCACGATGCTTTTTTTAACAAAACCTGGAGCAATTACCCGGGGGGGGGGTGGTTTACCTGGTAGACATCCCGGAGGCCACACCATGCTCGCAGGGCTTGCCGGCAAGCCCGCAGCCGGGCGGCATACCACCTCCTCAGCGCTGCCACCGTCACCGTCCAGACGAAGCGGCTCCCGCTGAACAGCAGATCCTCCACCCCGCACATGAACACCGAAGCCATGAGCTGCTCCGCCGGCAAAACACAATCCCCGTCCCGGCTGGCTCCCGCCGGCTCCCGCTCCCTCGCTCAGACGCCTGGCATGACGGCAGCCCGGCTTTATACGGCGGGCGGAGGGCAGGGGTGTTGCACAGAGCCAGGGTCAAGCCTTAAAACAAACTCCTCTTTCACGGCGCTTCCTGGGCAGATTCCCAGGCATGCCCCGGCCAGCGGCGCCTGAAGCCGAGCCAGCGGCTGCAGTAGCTCAGCCCTACCAGCAGCTCACACAGCAGCCTTGTCCTTCTTAGCAGCTTATATAAATCTCCCGTTAAGCTCCAGTAGCTACCACTATGTTTTCTAATTAAATTTTAACCCTTTTGCCATATGCCCTGACAACAACCCCATTCAGATGCTGCAGGACGCGAAGGAAACCGCTCGCCAGCGCTGATCGCCGCCGCGCTTCGGTAAAGCCGGGCAGCTCCCGCCTAACACCCAGCCCTATCTGCCTCCGACACCTCATTATCTGCCATACAGGGAACAAAGCTGTCATCGTTTTCTCCCGGCTGATCCCGTGCTGAAATTATACGCTAGAAATCCTATTTTAAAAAGCACCTTCAGGAGCCAGAGAATGGAAGGGGGGGGAAAAAAAAAAGGATCAGACTATGCCTGCAGAAATAGCTGCACCAACTTCGCTTCCAGCTCAGATCATGGCCGATGCCCACAGCACAAAGCATCTCCCTGCTCCTCGCCTCCCGCTCGGTGGTTGCGTTGCACCGGTTGAACACCCAACATCTGCTAACGAGACCATTTTGCTCTACCCTTAAACTAAAGCAGCTCCATTAACGCAGCACTCGCTGCATGAAGAAAACAGAGCCGCTCACACGAGCTGAGCTCTTCACCAACAGCCCCCAGCACGTAAACACCGCGCTAACAGCCCACAGGAGAATCCAGCCTCCCATCGGTAGTCGGTATAAAATGAAGCAGCACCTTGCCCTTCTGGGGCTCGAACTGTTAAGGCCAGCAAGCCGCACCTTTCATTTGCGAGCTCTTCCCTATGAAAAGCTGAGAGAGGATGGAAGTCAAAGGGCAATTCAGCTTTTTAAGACCCCTCAGAGGATTTGACATTTCTTAAGCTTTTTGGGACAGAAATCCCACATCCCACCATCAGCACCTTGCTGAAGAAACTCCTTAAAGAGCAGACTTAGGGCTAAAACCATCAGCAATGGCAACCTCTCTGTAGAAGTAGTCCCTCTAGTGTAATGGAACAGAGGAAAAGCTACTAAAATGCTCCGAGGGCTGGAGCCCCTCTGCTATGAGGCCAGGCTTGGAGAGTTGGGGGTGTTCAGCCTGGAGAAGAGGAGGCTGAGGGCAGAGCTGAGTGCGGCCTTTCAATACCTAAAGGGGGCCCATGGGAAGGATGGGGAAAATCTTTTTAGTAGGGCCAGCTGTGACAGGACAAGGGGTGATGGTTTTAAACTTAACCAGGGTAGGTTTAGACTGGATCTAAGGAGGAAATTCTTTACATTGAGGGTGGTAAAACCCTGGCAGGTGTTGCCCAGAGAGGTGGTGGAGGCCCCATCCCTGGAAACATTCAAGACCAGGTTGGACGGGGCCGTGAGCAACCTGATCTGGTTAAAGGTGTCCCTGCTCCCCGTGGGGGGATTGGACTGGGTGACCTCTAGGGGTCCCTTCCAACCCAAAACATTCTATGATTCTATGAAAAGGGGGCAGGGGCAGCTTGCATAAAGGCTGCACGGGGGAGCTGAATCCTGTGGCATTGCTGGTACCAATTGCCCAAGGGCAGAGCTGTGGCAGTGCTGTCCCAAAAGCTCTTCATGGGAGGAGAGCACCCTGTGTGCTCATAGCATGGGGCAAATCTTCACAAAACTTATTTAAATTCCATATAAATCAACCTTCTTTGTATCACAAGAGCCTACGCTCATGCACAGTCAGCTCCCGTGTCGTAGTTGGGGGTGATGCAATTCTGTAGACGGAGGACTGCCCGTTTTAGACAGGCTTTGGACCCGTGTCTCCCCAAGCCTCACACCTTCTCCTTACACATAAGGTGGGAATGACTGCTCTTCTTGGTGCTGCTATCTATCGGCTGTGCTGCTGCCAGAGAGTTTAAATTTCTCTGAGCCTTGCTTTCACACGTGGAGAACGACAACTATACTTTAAATGTTATTAGAAGCTGTTACAAAGTGAGCTGGTGCAGAGAGATACAGCTTGTTATGACAAGAGGCAAGTAAAGACTCTGGTTCTACAACTGAAATCCAGCATCCACAGACCCACCAAGAGTTTTATCACTCCTTCGAATGCCCTCTTAAAGCCTGTGGCCACAAGGAAGTCATCTTCCTCCTCCCCATCATCACTGTTCTGTGTTTAGAGAACTTTAACATTAATCAACACGAATGTACAAAACAGAAAAGTTTAAGTTTTCCACTGGGAGAGAGCAAAACATCTACATCTAGAGAGAGTTATTTCAATAACCTAAGCCAGCACACCAGGCTCCGCAGCAGGTAATTACCATTCCCTCAGATAACACTGCTTCGGAGAGGAACCAGCCAGGAAAATCTCCAATGGCATCTGTGTGTTATGGTCAAGTCATATCCAAATTTAAACACAGAGATAAAAAAAGAAAATCCAATTTTCAAGTTCCATTTAAAAAAGAAAAGAAAAGGAGCTTTGTAGTTAAAGAAACGGTGCAGGGAACAGCCCCATCCTGAGCCAGGAAAATCCAACCAACCCACCAGAAAAAGTTTAAATGCTTCTGCTGTGCTTGCTGTCTTCAGTGCCTTTTTGTTTTCCTTATCACCTAATTGAAGCGGAAAAATGAAGAATGGGGATTTTCTCCTTTAACACAGCACAAGGGATTTTTTTTTTTAAGTTGGTCTACGATCCATGGTATCTTTAAATAAGAACTTACACGTCTTGCACAGTTACTCTTTATGCTTGGCGAGTTAGCATGCCTGAGCGATGGCCTCAGGTTGCTCCGTCTCAGCAGGCAGAGCCGTATGTGCTCAGGCCCTCCCTCCTCAGCACTCCCAACCTCTTTACCCATCAATATTTCCATTACCTTGTGCAGGCTTTGTGCTCTTACAGCAAAGTTATAGCTCCACGTGGAAGCTCGAGCAAGGCAAGAACCTGTTCCCCAGCCTTACTGAGGGTACATGGACTCCAAGTCCAGTCTCACGAATAAAAGCTTCATGCACATCTTGTCATCCCTTCTGCAGACAAAGCAAGCGATAAAAACCATGAAGCAAGTGCAACCTGGATTTCACCTTCCCAGCTGATCCAAGTACACGAGGCAGTAATCATACCATGGCACACCGTCCCTTGAACCCAGGGCATAGCACTGAACACCGGTTTATTCAAAGATAGTTTATGATGCAAAGAGCTAAATGCAATTTTGAATCATTTTGGTGGTTTAATATGCAGCTGATGAATTACCCATTCAAATCAATCTTAGTCTTTTATTGACTTCCACTTTCAGAACCTGATTGCAAGTGGGTTAATTTGAAGTACCTGAATAATTTCAAGGC
This sequence comes from Butorides virescens, assembly GCA_017310255.1. Classification (NCBI taxonomy): domain Eukaryota; kingdom Metazoa; phylum Chordata; class Aves; order Pelecaniformes; family Ardeidae; genus Butorides; species Butorides virescens. The sequence continues at coordinate 12,429 of JADKXX010008532.1, read as the reverse complement.
TCCTTAGAGTCAGAACAGAAATTACAGAAAATTCAGCAAGGGAAAGCCAGTAGGATACCCGGATGCTTTCCAAAGGCTGCGGTTCCCAGATCCCTATGAGGAAGCAGGGGGAAGACAGGAATCTCGGGAAGGGTCTTTGTAGATGTAAGTACCACTTTCAAGGGAACGAGAAACAGCTACTGCAAGTCTATTTCATGTACAGTCATATGAACAACAGGGCGCTCATTTCTGGTAAGGAATAAGCCTACACAACAGGAATAGAAGGAGAACATCGCTTAAAAAGAAGACAGAAAACTTGATGTGTGTCAGATTGATGCTTTCCCTTACATTATTGGTTGTAGTCCCAGAATAATGAGTATTAGAAGAGAACAAAGGTTTCCTTCCAACATAATAGGAAAAGATGATCCCAAGTGGATTCTCAGGCTTCCTTGCATGTTATCTTCTATGCCAAAATGAATGGAACGAGGCTTAGCCAAATTGCTGCTTTTTCTGTTCAAAGTGGCTCATATGAAGCTCACATGAATAGAGAATTCATCTACCTGAGACCACAGGACAAGAGCATCCATCTTCCCTTATCTCTACAAAGCAGTATTGCCCCCAGATACGATTTGTGATTAGACATATCGGAAAAAGGACACACACAAGTCCCTATCAGCAGGTAATGAAATTAAAGCTTTGATCATTTTTGGTCTCTGAACCTTCAACAGTAAAAGGTGAGTTATTGTGCAGATGCACAAAATGCCTAATTATATGGGCTAGCAGATGTCTGTCCAGACCAGTGCTTTAAAACACACTTTAATCCATAATTTGTCCTCATGATTGCACCCAATACTCATAATATTCTGTAGAGCAAGCAGTAGAGTTCAGCAAAGAAAAAAAAACCCAGCGAGACAGCCCTCACAAGGTTATGAGAAACAGCTCTGTGTTAAAATCTGCTGTCACCTCAACTCCAAGGGTTCAAAGCCTCCAGCCCTGACCCCTGGGATGGTCTCAGGGCCATGCTGAGCATCCTTGAGGTCCACGCTAGGACCCAAAGGGCTGCGGTCCACTGAATCCCCACCAGAAGCCAGCTGCAATCCCGCCTCATCCTACTACACACACCCAGACAGGTCTCCTTTCTGCACAAATCTGTGTGCAGATTTTCATCAGAACTTTCCCATTTTGCTCCAGTTACAAGCCAACAGAGCATGAGTACGCTGCTTTTAAAAACACATTTTAAAAATGCCCAAAAGGTGCTGATTTATAGGAGTTTTCATGAGCGTGAACAACAGGATTACTTGGGAATTAGGACTTTGTCAGACAATGCTGAAGCTGCATATCCCCAACACTTCTTTTTTTTAAATTCCTGTCATGAAACAAGCCTGTCAAACTGTGAGCAATAATGCAATTAACCCCAAATAAAGACGAAGTGACTTTTCAAAAATCATTTTTGCTACACTCTGGCCCTTAATTACCAACTTAATAAAGATAAAGTGAAACACAGTCATCAGACGCCCTCTCTTTGATGTTGTAACCTCTCAGTACATAAGATGCTTAAAAAGCAGCACCAGTGCATAGGATAAGTCTGTAATCCAACCTGCCCTGATCAAGAGCTTTTGAAGCAAAATTCAACTTCTGGTAAAAGGTGTTTGCAAACCAATTTGGTTCTTTGAGATTATTGAAAAAAAAAAAAAAAGACAAAATATTCCTAACTAACCTACTTTAATTCTTTACATTAGCATGAATTTTGAGGACCTCTCAGACATAAGCCTACAGTTTGACAAAAGTTTTTCTACCACCATTCACATTACCCAACCTTAATTTAGAAAGCAAACTATATGTGTGTGAAAGGGCCACACCACCTTCCTTTAAGGCTACCAACAGCATCCGATGTAGGGCTTCAGACACCACCCTCCAGCCCCAGGAATTTCGATTCCCAGCCTTTGCCCACCCGACTGCCCCAAAGTCAAGCAGCTGATGTTGCTGGAAGCCACAACTACGCCCACCATGATCCGCAGCACCAGAGGAGGGTGGTGGTACCTGGGACTCCCCTCCCTGGAGGAGGCACAGCCTCTAATAAACTCATTTAACAGCAGCCCTGCATACTCCTAAACCAGGTGCTGCCTTCTTCCCCTCCTCTCGGAGAGCTCAGGCTGTACGTACATTGCTCTACATTCATGATATAAACGTAACGCCCTGACAAATAAACACATTTTTAAAGGCAAACAGCCACTGCGCCAGAGACATGAATTTCCTGCTGTCTGTATCCCATAGTAAGCTAATTAGCACTTCACATCAGAAATGAAGTGCCACTGCCTTTTAACTCGATGAATGATTAAACAGCTTGCAGCCTGGTTCCTCGAATGGCAAACTTTCATACCCGCTATACCTACAACTACAAAATCAGGTCAGGTTCAAAGCAAGTAGCAGAGGCTCCGCTTTCATAAGGCAGGGGTTATCATCTTCCACCACCATGCTATCACCGTCAGAACACGTCACCTAGTTTTAGAACATAAATCCAGCTCCTTCGGTACCTTACGGCCAGTGCATCAGGGGTACAAGTTCGGCACAGCTCCGCTGACTCCAGCGAAACCTCGCGTGTCCATATGCGTAAAATCAGGCAAGGATGTAGTTCAAGAAGTCTACGTGCAATCTGGCAGCAGTGAGCACGCCTCCTAATGCATGTCACTATTTAACATATAGGTTTATACAAATTGTATTTAAATTTTTATACATGCATTTCTAAGTCGATAGCAGTCTATAGCCCCATAGAGTCAGTCTGCACAGAGAAGACACATGACCAGGGAAGCACCACGCCAGACTTCTGGGGAAAGAAAAATGGAAAAACATGAGAAAAAAATTTGGTTTCCAGCTGAAAGCAGCTTTGTTTCTATCACACACGTGGAGTCTGCAAATGCTTTTGGACAAGCTGCATCTTTACGTCCTTTCTCAGCAGGGTGACAGCAAGCTGAGCGGGCTGGGGACCTGCAGGAAGGTCACTGGAGCTGCTGCCTGTGGCTCTGCGGGGCAGACCTCCCCCAGGGACACGGCACAGCCTGTCGGGAGGGCCATGGGGTTAACACGACCAGGCTCCAGGATGAGGCAGGAGCCTGGATATCCATCCTCCTCTGCTTGAGGGGGAAGGGTTTTCTTCTCCGGGAAAGCTTCATCGGGACATGAGAGCCACCATCAGTGACATAGGAAATAATCCTGCGCTCAGTGCTGCTCCCAGGTCACATCTGGAGGAAACAAGAGAGCAAATGAGCACAGGGTGGGAGCCTGGGGCATCCTTAGGGCTGCAGAGAAAGCAACGCCACCACCGCCTTTCCCGGAGAGGGCTTCGCCCAGCACCGCACCGTGCCCAGGGCGGTGATGGTGCTGCTGGAGGAAATGATTCACGCTGCACACACCCCAGAGGGAGGCACCCCTCTTGCAGGGAGGACCTGTGGGACATGATGGGGCAGAGGGGAGGCCGTGGCCTCCTTTGGAAATGGTGGCAGGAGGAGCGATTTACCTCCAAGCTGCTGATTTTGCCTTCCTAACACCCAGCCCCGTAGCAGGTTGCTCTCGCTCACCCACAGACTGTGCACATGCCTCCTCTCCCAATAACCAGCCCAAGGAGATGCTCCCCAAGCATGAAAAGAGACAAGGAGCCTCTACAGAAGTGGGGTTGAGACCTTGTGGAGCAAAGGGACAGCCAGCTGTCACACACCACAAAAAAAAAGTGATAGGAAGGGACAAAACTACATTTTCCCTCTACGCTTGCAGTCCCAGCGGTCTCATACCTCCACCAAACTGGCAGGGGAGTAACAAAGTGCACAAAACACTTTTAGCATCCTAGTTTTGAAGGCAAGTTATAACAAGCTTCAGTGCACTGACACACCGTTCTGACAAAATTTCCACCTCAGGTACCCAAATATTCAGGTGGGTCAGCACAGTCCCCTCCACCACCTCCCACCTAGACCTGCTTCAGCAGCTTCCCAGCAGTCCGGAGCAATGCCACGTGCCTCTGTGGTTTGCATTTTAGTAGTGGATGGCACTCTTCCCATCCATCGCCTTGCTGGACCCACAAAATGCTTCAGGGCCTTATCGGAGGAGTGGAATGGTAGGTTCAAAGTCTGGAGGACCAAGGGGCTGGAGTGCCAGGTAGGGCGACATGTCCAGCCCCATCAGCTCATCCCATGCTCATTCCCACAGCCCTGACAGTGGCAGGAGGGTTTCTTCCCTGGCTCTCCCAACCCATCACTGGGACAGGCACCACATTCCCCCAATGGGGACCAAACCTGCTCAGCTTCCCTCGGGCACCACTCCACGATGGATGCCAGCATCACCCTGCTGCTGTCGCCGCTGAAAATGGGGCAGCGTCTCCAGTGTTTTGAGTTGGCAGGGAGTATTAAAAGAGAGCCTGAAGAAGTCGGGTAATTACTTTTCGATGAAGTATTTTGTGGTAGATATAAATACGCGAGGAGCATGAAAATCCAGGGCTGCCCCAGCTTTATGGTTATTTTATAGCCTCGTTAATCTATGGCAAATGGGGTAGAATTACTACATAACCTAAATACCGGGCAGAGATCTACAGCGCTGTAAGAGGCAGCATAAATGAGATAGTAAAGGTTCAGCATTTTGCATGATATATATGGCCACAAAGACAAAAATAACAACCCAAACCTATCAGTCTCCTGACAAGAATCTTTTAAAGAGTGGGAATAAATGACATCTAACTATTGTAATTATATCCTCAGTGCATTCATTCTGTCGGGATGAGTAACCCGGGATGCTGTAGCCTCCAGAAAAATCATGACTCAGAGCAATGCTCTGCCCTCGATTAGACTTTATGGGTCATGCCTAGCCCAGGAAAGGTGTACACCCAGGAAAGGACTTGTCCTTCCCCGCGTACACGCTCGAACGACAAGGTTTAGATTACCGCATCCTACTAAAGATGAACAAAGAGACCATCCTGGATGCCTTTGTGCTGCTTCTCCCCACGCCCAGTTTCAGACCATAAACCCAGCAGAGCAGGATTCGTTTGCGCCCGTTCAGTATTTGGCACGCCAAAGCACCAACACCAATATAAGCTTTTCATCAAAATACGTATTTAAGGTAACCGAGCCCCGTCCCCATTGCTGCTGGCTGGCAGGGGGCAGCAGGGGCGAGGGCAGCAGTGGGGCACAGGCACTGATGCTCTCCCAGGGCCGCAGTTCTCACCCCATCTCACCCAGGCCAGACCACCATCACCCAGCCCTGTAGCTCCAGCATGCCCAAGTAAGAGCCATCCTCATGCCATTTTTCCCCCCCCCCCCTTGGACTTGATCCAGCACAACCTGAAGCTAACAGGTTCCACCTGCCACAGGTGAGCTCAGCTCAGAGCCTTTCAAGGCAGAGCAGCACATCTTCCCAGCCAGTTTTTGCAGAGGGAGAATGGCAAAGCAGTGGAAAGAGACAGCACCGGTAAACAGAAGAGGCAGAAAGAAATTGGTACTGTAAATCTATATAATAAGTTGCCAGCACTGTCAGTGCTATGATGTTTTCTGAGAATGCAGGTCTGCTCCAACTGTGCCTCTCAAGCTAGGAAGCAAAGAAAAAAAAAACAATTTCACAATGTATCATCTCTTGCTACAGCAATTAGTGCCTCATCTTACTAACAAAGTACCTGTACAGTGCCCATCTGCCAGCTCCGGGCAAATAAATGGGGAATAACCACCTAGAATTCAAAAGCAGACAAATCAGTACGTTTTGCTGTTAGAGCAGAGGAGTTCTGACCTAAGCATTTCTCAAAGGTGAGCCTTGGTGCTGCGTGACTGACCATGGAAAAGGTCAAGTCACCATCCCTGGAGATATTTAAAAGAAGGGTAGATGAGGTGCTTAGGGACAGGGTTTAGTGGTGGAATGGCAGGGTTAGGTTAACAGTTGGACTTGATGATCTTAAAGGTCTTTTCCAACCTAGACGATTCTGTGATTCTATGATTCTCTAAGCAGCTCACAGCATTTCCCCACAAAGGGAGGGACCACATCGCTTACACGGGGCACTAAATGTTGCTACGAGCAGGACTAAAGGAACCTTTCCCAAGCACACGAGCCGCTGGCTGTGCAGAAAGTAGATGTGCATCCAGCGGCACGAGGCCACGGGGCACAAGGAGCAACTGAACCAAAGGAGAAGGAAAAAGAGCAGCCTTGAAAGGGTGCTTTTATCCTCAAAAGGCCTCCAAAATAAACAAGCAGCATGCCATGGGCTTGTTCCAAAGGCCATTGAAATCGATGGAAAGACTCTAACCGCCCTCAAAAGGCTCGCCGTGAGGCCGGGCATGCCACGAGAGCCCCAGGCGCTGCCCCACCAACGCACCGACCCCCAACAGTGACTCTTCAATGCCACGTCCCGCAGCTCCTCCTGCCATCACTCAGTTCTTCTCTCCTTGGCCTCAGCAGGCATTCTGCAATCATCAGCTACTGAAGCCATCCAAAATTATTTATATTAAAATCTTAAAAATTATTTTGAAATAGGTTGTTTTTTTTTTTCTACCCAACTCTGGGAATATGGATGGGTCAGGAATCAATCACCCGCATAGCTGGGGCCACAAGATGTGTTGGCACAGAAAGCCTGAGCCATAACTCTGCCTCGAACTTCATGGCGCGCCTTCTGGAACCACCATACAGGTCAGTCCTCCCCCACTTACAACCGTTGTGTTTGCCCCAAAGCTTGCAGTATTTGGAGAAGAAATCTGCTACTGATACTACAGAAATTCAAGGTTCCTCTTGCCAAGAAATACGAGCCGAGTTCCGACAACACGCATTTTGCATGTTCAAGCGGAGCAGAGCCCCTCCCAGAACAAACGCGAGGCGCCCCAATCCAATTTTCCCCTCCCTTTTTATAAAAAAAAAAAGCCCCAAGAGAAAGGCCTGGCCCTTCAGCAGGTGCCCCTAGGGCGGGAGCAGCGACATCAGGAAACTCAGAAACACAAGCGATGAGAAAGGAAGCGGGGAAGGAAAGGCGGAGGGGATGGCGGGGATGGCCCCAGCTGCCCACGGCTGGAGGAAAGCAAGCAGGACCTCACCCCTTCAGAAAGCTTCCCCGTGTCTCACCCCTTCCTCACCATCACCCCTGCAGCTGGATCTGCCAGGTAAAGCTGTGCAACCCCCTACCCCAGCACACGCGGAGGGCCATGGGTGCAGGGCGAGGGTTACCCCAGCCCGCTACTGAACCAAGCACGTTCTGTAGCTTGCTGGGGAGAGTGAGAGAGGAGAGGTGATGGCAGAAAGGGAGAGTGGACTTTACCAAAGGGCTGTTGATAGCACAGACTGTTAAAACTCATCTTCAGCAAAAAAAAAAAAAGCAGCTTTTAAATGTAATTTGGATCCAGTGTTTTGTTCTGTTTAACCCCTTTAAGTTTTTCCCTAGTCACCCTGGCAGGGAGGGAAGCCAAGCAGACACACTGGGAGCAGGGCTTTACCCCAGCCAGGCTCTCCAGTTTCCTCATCTCTTCTGGCCATCCTGCAACAGCATAAACTCCCCAACGGGGGTCAATCCGAGACCATTCATACACTTTAAAAAGTTATTCCTGCTATAATGGGCACAAATGAGAATTCCGCATTTGTTAACAATTATGCTAGGCAATAACTTCAGTCTCCCCCTCATACTTCAAATGGAAACAACGCAGTAACTGAGCAGTACCTGTTGGCAGAGAAACTTCTAAATAGATGGATAGGAGTGGCTGAAATGGCTTTCTAAAAGAAAAGAAAAATCTCATTTCTTTTTTTTTTTTCCCCCCTTTGGGATATAAAGCAGGCTTGCAAACTGCCCTTGCCATTATCAGAGCTGTGATTCAATCAGCATTTCATAGTCCTAATTAACGGGTATTTGTTTTCACGGGCATGATTCCTCATTTGCCAAGACTGCAAAATTATAATGCATTTTTCCCCATCCTCCTTGGAGAGGACATGATGTGAGGTTAGCCAGGGAAAGGAAGCCATTTGGAGCAGGAAGAGGATGCTTGGAAACAGAGCTGGAGTGCTCATATTAGGCCCTTTCTAAGGTCAGAGGATCAAACTGACATTTAAAAAAAAAGCTGCTGTTCTTACTCAGGTTAATGGGCAAAACTGTAAAGGGCAAAAATGCCCTTTGCCTGCCTGTTTCAGCAGGTCGCACCACCCTGCCCAGCTGCTCCTAGAGGATGCTTCCCAGGAGCCCTGCTCCCATCCTGTGCATGTGGCTGGAAGGGAAGGGGCTGGGGGACACCAAGCCCAGAGAGACTGGAGCACCCAGTCCTCCTCTTCCTCCAGGACTACATCAGGAGGAGGAGGAGGATGATTTCCAGCTACTGCTGACTGGGCCCTGCTACACCCCGTTTCATTACATCTTGTCCCATATACTTGTTTCTCAAGTCTTGAAAAGCCACACAAGGAACAGAGGAACCAAACGTCCTTCTCCTTCCACATACCTGCCCTTCTCAGTACCAGACACAGTGGACTATGGGGCATCAGGGGGCTCACCAGGTCCTGTCGCATCCTCCGGGACCCTCTCATCTCCTCCCACCCCCACCAAAGCTGAGGATGCTGTATGCCTCTCGCCCCCTACAGCCTAAGCAAATTTTCCATCCTCCAAGGAGACAAACTAGGACATTTGGGCCACAGTGGGGGGAAAAAGGATTGGAGGAACTGTCAGGAGACGGGCTTTAGGGTGGGAAAAGCTCTGGGACTAGGGTCTTGGGGGGTGTAGAAAGCACAGCTGTAGGTTGAAAGGGTCTCCAATGTACCATAGGCTGCCTGTAGAGACAATAACATCTCATTAGCAGCACAGCTGGAGGGGACTGTCCCTCCCCTCCAGAGCCCTGCCCTCCCCATGGCAGGACCTGCCCCTTCCACAGCTCCTTCAGCTCACGCATCCCAGCACAGGGCTCATTCCCAGCTTTCCTGCAGAAACGGCAAGGCGAAAATAAATTCAGAGATTCAAAACCAGATCTAGTGGATGCTACATTTCAAATCCTCTGGGAGTTAAAAAGAAAGTGTTACATATAATACCCTTTACTCCTTTCTCCTGCTGATTGTTATATCAAGTAAACCACCCCCCCAAGAACACAGCAAGCACTGGAATACAATTCATGTTTCTGTATTGCTAAATTATGTATTGGTCTTACAGCAGGTAAAATTGTAGCACAGCACCATCTGTTTCTCAATATGCTTGCTGCCAGCTACTCTAGCAGGGATTTACTCACATGTCCCTTCCGAGGTACGGCTGAGCTGATGGCAGAACGTCTGTCACCAGAGAAAGGGATCTGTCACCTGCCCACTGCACGTTTGGGATATACCCTGCCGAAAGGTGGGGACAGATCATGTATTTTCCAACATACGGGCTAGGCTCGCAGTACCAGCTCTAGTGAATAGCCTGTGATGATGCTATGCATCCTTAAAATACTGCAGGAGAAAGCACATTTTCCAGCTGCTTGTGCCTTATGCCAGAGCACATTTATATCAGCAATTTAGTTTCTAAATATTCTGAGGGTTGCCACAAGTTTTTCCATTATGATAAATGAAGGGGAAAGAGAAAAGCAGCCAACATTTCCAGATCTTTAGATTGAAGTGGAAGGGACTTGTACACAAGGACATGTGAAAATCTCAGCCATTAATCAGGGAGCTTTCAACTTCTTGCATCTATCTGTTTCAAGCAGACCTCAAATAGTAGTCAAAGCACCAGGGAGCTCAGTACAGAGCAGATCCTGAAGGTGGCCACCCCCGGGGCGGGGGTTCAGTGGGTGCCCATGGCCAGCAATGGGGGCACAGGGTGCAGAGCCCTGCAAGGGCTCAGCTGAGGTTGGGCTGCCCCATCCTGCAGCTGGGTGCAGAGCTAGTGCTAAAGGACAGACCTAGCAGGCAACGGAGCAAAACCCACACCCCTGACTCACCCCAAATTCCTGCTCTCCTGCCTGCAGAGCAGCCGTTGAGGCTCTGTGCTCAGCATGGACAGCAAAGTGCACCACAGCCTGGAGCAGCGCTGGCTCCTGCTGTGCTAGCAAACACTTTCAGCTTGTGAGGTTCACAGTACAGGCTCCAGCACCCGGCCCAAGGCAGGGCAGCGTCCCCAGGCGGTTAAGCCTCAGTCCCCTCTGCACCCATGGTAGACATTGCATCCAAATGAATGCCTGACCCTCCAGCCAGCCCAGCATCAGGAACAGGCCTGCCACTGGCAACACCCACACAAAGTAAGCTTAGGAGAAGCTTTTGAATACCCTTCATGCTCAGTCACTTCTGAACCGAGCTCCAAGGAGCACCTCCACCGACCGCAGGAACACCCCCCCCCCCCCCCAACTCAAAGGCAGTAACTGCCTCCCAGGCTCAAGCAACTCAACTTGTCAACTCAAACAAGAAGTTTCTCTCACCTGAGACTCAGGAGACAGGTACCTTCTGGAGGTAAAAGTTGCCTGCACGTCTTACCCTCTGCCACACGCCATAAAAACCTCTTCTTAACTCTGTATGGGAACGCTCCACTCGGTCCCCCAACCTCAGCTCAGGTCTTCTGCAAAGCCTCCTCTGTGGGGCTGCCACCGATTGAAGGCTGCTGGCCACACACCACGGCACCCGAGCTGGTGGCTGGAGGCAGGGGAATTCCTGCAGTGCTGGAGGAGGCGGCCAAGCACCTCCCAGGGCGCCCGGGACAAGAGAGTGCCTGTCAGAAGACGAAAGCAATGAGCAAACTGGTTCAGCCTGTTGCTGCCTATGCTGAAGGCCAGCTCGGCACAGGAGGTGTTTAAGTCATGTGTTTGCTCCTGCCCCAGCTTGGAAGGGGGAAAAAAAAAAAAAAGAAAAAAGGAAAAGTGGCTTCATAGGATTTAAGACTTTCACCTAACCATTTTCAAAGGGGATATTTGATGAGTAAAAGGGAACAAAACAAGAGTTAGAGCCTCAACACCCAAATTGTAACAAAAGAAGCTCTTCCTTCTGCCAGATTTTGTTTTACATATATGCACCTCCCCTTCCACAGCCCTACTTTTACTGTGCAGAGTCAGGCATAGGGAGTCTTGCTTCCACTTCTCTCCCCTCCAGCCCCATCTATCGCAGGCTATAAGGAATCAAGACAACCAGCATCACTTTACAAATGACCAGCCCTCGGCTGTTGGAAACACGCTCGGGCTTCAGCTCAGCTCAAGGAGCTCAGACCTCCGGTCTCTTTTCCTCACTTCCCCCCAATAAAATGACTTCCTAGGGAGAAATCAAGGTATCAGATGTCTCATTCTTCATCGCTGCAGCCCTGCCTGTGCTTGCTGCATTTCAGCTACTGCTGCCTTCTGGTAGAGAGCTGTTGCTATTCGGGGAGAGATTCACCCACTTCGCTGTGCATCCCTGGAGGACGCGCGTAAAATCAGGAGCCCCAAAGGATCCGCTGGCTTCCCTACAGCATCCAGAGCACTCTGCTTGGAGGATGCAACACTCGGAATTTGAAGCATCTCCACGTAGGTGCACCACTGGCATACTATTAGACTGCTTTGCTAAGAGAAGCCTTAATCCATTCCTACCTGTAGCTCTGGTGCAGTCTCCTGCCTTTCATTAATCCCTACTTCCCATTACCGCATACAGATTTCATCCTTTTCATCATTTCACTCTTCTTCCTTTTATCCAGTCCCTTTGCTGGGGCATGACAGCAAAGAGCGTATCTATTTTCTCCTACAGAAGTTTCACGCATCCTAAACTGTGATATTTTTTCCAAATTTTTACCCGCAGTCACACAGAACCACCTCCCTGTCCAAGCCCCATAGTAGGCCCACCGATGAAGCCAGGTATATGGCCAAGACACCGGCGCGCAGGCTGAACTGTGGCAGGGCTCCCTGATAAAGCTTCTGGCGCTCCCCTTTCCAGCAGCTATGATTGTTGTGTGCCTCGGTTCATTCCAGATGCAAACCCAACCTCACTTAACATCTTTTAAGTTCATCTCCGCATAATCCTTCCCTCCATTAGATTAACGAACAAAGTGTTTCCAAGGAACAGAAATACACACGTTCCCTAATTACAGGAGTCAGGCTGAAGCAAATCCTTTAAACAAACACATCCTGACTAAGCTCTTCTAACCCCACTTACCCAATCCTACCCCTCTGGGTATTCCCTACAAGCAGCTCCTCAAAGCAGCAGCACTTTGCTCCTGCAGGACCGGTCTTTCAGCCGCCCAGGGCACCGGTGCCTGTTTCAAGCCCGCTCTCATGCGGGGAACCCATCCAATTCACCTCCCAGGGGAATTTTGCTGCGATGCCCCTGCTCCATCCACAACCCTGCTCTTCAGAGAGGGCAGCTCTAGCACTAAAACCACCCCAACGTTGCCGAGGTCTCCTCTCTCTGGCTTTTCTCTTTGGCAGGCTGCAGTGCACATCACTCAGTTTTGGTGACCCTGATGTGTAAACCTCAAACCTGGAGGCACTCCCCAACACACTGCCTGGGCAGCCCCCTGGGGATTGCAGTGTTGCCAACCACATC
>JADKXX010008531.1:0-140691 GCA_017310255.1 Butorides virescens | reverse complement strand
CCCCCCCCCCCCCCCGCCACGTACCCACCAAGATCCCACCACAATATACAAACAGCCAGAGAAATACAGGATTAAAAACAAGCCCACCCTGAAGTATGTCCCCCCCCTATGGAAACAAAGCAAATCCTTTCCCAGCACTCAAATGGTGGGTTTGGCACTGAGGGACACCAGGACACTTTGGTGCTGGTGGTCTGTCCCACGGGGCGGAGAGGATGGAGCACAGCCCAGCGAGTCACTCCTGCAGCTGTTAAAAGCCACCCTACAATTCTACTACATGGGCAGAAATCCAGTGCAGAAGTTTGCTGTCCACCTGAGCCAGCAGTTCCTCCAAGGGATGGGTCCCTGGTGTCCTGGTTTCACCTAGGGTAGAGTTAATTTTCTTCCTAGGAGCTGTGTTTTGGATTCAGTACTAGGAGAACATTGATAACGCACTGATGGTTTAGTTGTTGCTCAGCAGTGCTTATACCAGCCAAGGACTTTTCCAGCTTCCCCTGCTCTGCCAGGTGCAGAAGAAGCTGGGAGGGGGCACAGCCAGGGCAGCTGACCCCAACTGGCCCAAGGGCTATTCCAGACCATATAACATCATGGGAATTGGCTGGGGGGAGAAAAACTTCTTCACTGAGAGGGTTGTCAGGCTCTGGAATGGGCTGCCCAGGGAGGTGGTCGAGTCCTCATCCCTGGAGGTATTTAAAAGAAGGGTAGATGAGGTGCTTAGGGACAGGGTTTAGTGGTGGGATGGCAGTGCTAGGTTAACGGTTGGACTCTATCTTAAAGGTCTTTTCCAACTGAGGTGATTGATTCTACGAGAGGGATTGCTGCTCAGGACAGGCTGGGCATTGGTCAGCGGGTGGTGAGCAACTGCATTGTGCATCACTTGTTTTGTATATTCTGTATATTCTCTATTATTATTGTACTCTTTTCTTTTATTAAACTGTCTTTATCTCAGCCCACAGGTTTTACTTTTTTTTCCCCCCCAGTTCTCTCCCCCATCTCACTGAGGGAACTGGGGGAGCAAGCGAGCAGCTGGGTGGTGTTCAGCTGCCAGCTGGGTTACACCACAGCCCCCAGCAATGCTGCTCTTCACACCAAAAAGCACAGGGCAGGGGTAGAAACAGCCCCACGGTCAGCGGACATGCAGAGGTTTGGGACCGCTCCTTCACACCTCCCACAGCGGTCGGTACCCTTCAGGCGTGCAAAATTTAAAACCCCCTTCTCTGCTTAACACACGCTAATTAGTCAGCAATCAGCTTCCAACCAGCAAGACGGAGCATCATCAGTTTGAGATTAAAAGGATTACACTGGTCACAAGTTTTAAGAGGCTACAGAGGCAGAGCCACCCTCCCCGCTCTGGCAGGGATTCATTGCGGGCAGAGGCTCACTAGAGGGCAGGCAGCACACGGCTGGCATCCACCACCCCAAACCTCTGCAAGCAGAGCCTGGCCCAGCACAGCCTTGACAGGCTCCAAAATAAATATATAAACAGCACAACTGAATTTGCACAAGTGATGGTGTGGTGAGGGAGAAGTAAAAAAACACCTCATTAGCCTATGCTATGCATGTGGTGTGGCTCAGACACAGGCTTAGACTCTTGGAAAAAAACCCAAGCAGTTAAAAAAACAGGCCATACTTTTGTTTTCTAGCTTAAGCCAAGCATATATAAATCTGTGAACCAGCAGCACCAACAACCACATCCCCCTCTCGCATGGGAATACCCACAACCTCACCGCTAAGCTCCTTCACCCCAGCAGAAACAGCAAGACCTAACCCCACTGCTGGGAGATTTACTCTGTATTTTATGTATTTATACTCTTGGTAAGTTCTTACCAGGGTGTAATTGCCTTTGTATGGCAACAGCCTATTATCCTATTAGGAAATACCATGGGAATAGTGATTTAAGGTAGATAGCACCAATTCTCACCAGGCTTTAACAACCTCCAGCAGGACTGATTTGCTTATATCAATAGTTAATCAGATCACATGTTCCCAGTGGACCCTTTTCTGATAACATATTATTTATGTGAGGGACCTGCCCCAAAGGTTACTGGAGTCACTTGGAGTCTTTCCACACTGGATCAGCCCCTCCAAGGCCAACGGATGGTTCTGCAGGGGCTTGAACCCAGCCCATCTCAGCAGCAGCCACCCTTCAATCAGTTCTGCTTCATGTTTTAACTGACCAAGTTCAGTTCTACTATAGCTAAAGTCTTCACAAAGTGATATCTAATAGAAGAAAATTGCTCTCAGACTAGAAAGGAACATAATTTAAAATACACCACATAAAAGAACATTGATTTTTAAGAAAAGGACTATTTTCCTCCTTATTTTTATAAGCTGCTCTCAGCTCTTCAAGGCCACCATGGTTCCAATTCCATACCTAGCCCTAAGTCAGATCCCAAATGTCTCCTTGCATCTAAGGGGTGAAACACACTTACCCAAGAAATTCCCTGTGAGAAATCTGTCCTTTCCACAACCCACAGCCACTATGTAATTTATGTTTTCCTGCTTTGGCATTTTAAGAACATGTTGGCAAGCTGGAATTCATTTCATACACATTTTTTCCAGTCTGTCCCTTAATTCACCTGAAAACATAGCAAGACAACAGGACAGAGGTCACCCGTTACTGTTACTGGAAAGCGAGCCCAGAGGAACAGGTTCACAGGGCAGCACATGAAGTCACCGCTTGAGACACCTGCAGTAGCTTAGATACTTGGACAGAATGAAAAATTAGCCCTTTTCCAGGATTGCCTGTTATTATTTTACCTCTCCTTGAAGAGGTATTTTCACTCACATAGACACTTACACACAGATTAGAAATCAAAAAGCAAGCCAGTTTCAATTCAAGATCATCCTATCATGTTATAAGCAATACTCGCATGCCAAAGCCTCGGATAGGATTTTTTTTTGTTTTATTCTCCAACTCCAATAATTTAACAACATGTATTGATTTTGAAAGAATAGGCAAAGCAAAGGAAGCAGGATGCAGTGGCAGGCAGGAATAACTGCTGAGCAAGAGGAAGGACTAAGGAAAAAAATCAAATCACTAAATCACTGGAAGATCAGAGAAAGAATCCATGTCTTCCTCCGCTTGAATGGCAAACTTCCCATCAGTTTAAGGAGACCACTTCAAAACAAAATTTATTCCATCAGAAGTGTAAGAAAGCCTGGGTGCAGAAAGAAAAACAGCCCATATTGCCCAGAGGCTCGAAGATTGTTTTGGTTTACTCTAAAAAGCAAATTTCATATAAAGTGTATGTGTTCAGGATTTTTTTTTCCATTAAAAACATGAAAAGACAATGACTCTGGTGCTTTCATGGCCAGTACAGCACCACAGGCACTGCTAGGGCTGACACCGGGGAGCCAAAGTCCCTCCCAGCAGCACCAGTGCCACCTTGCTCTCTGGGGAATCGCACCAGCAAGAAGCTGCAATACAACAGCTGAGGGTCAAGGCAACATTTCAGGTGAATTTAAGTTTCACATGTTCTGGATGGGCTATCTGGAAACTTCCCGACTCCCCCAAAAACCAGAACTGCTGCACAGGGCTGGACAAAACCTTCACAGCCCTGGGGTTGACAAGGACAGCACAACCTGCGCCCTTTTGTAATCCAGCAAAACCTGCCCATCCTCTCCTTGGAACAGGACTGTATTGTACCACCTAAAAGCCAAAAGAAAAAAGAAACAGTGCATGGGGAAGGGATTAGTGTTAGAAATTAATTAACACATAATGCCCAAACAAATGAGTTTCATCCCAGTTTATTCACTCCGTCCCAGAGGGAGAATATCCTTCTTATCAGAGCAGCAGAGAAAGCAAGGACAAGCCTAATAAAAAGACAAGCTGGGCTTCCGAGAGTTGTTATTTTTAACTAATTCTTCCTTTTTGTTCCACGTTATTTTAATTAAAGGGTTGAGATTGTAGTAAGAGCCCAATCTTGCACCAGCATTAATTTGCAGCACCCTGCAAGGCAAGAAGGATCTAGGCTCAAGTTGCTGAGCACAATCTCTAAAGAGGCTGTGTTGATACATGGCACGATTTGAAGTCCTTGCCACGTTACCTCAAGAGGGGAAAAACCCATGTCCCCACCGAGTCATGGCTCCACTGTACTTGTCACATGGCATTATATTCTCCAAACCATGTTTTCTAACCAGGCACAGCACAGGTGTGCAGCAATGGTGAGATTAAGACAACTCTTGCTTTCTTTACATGACACATCCAGGGTTAGGGTTGGTTTTTTCATGGTTTATTTTTTGGTTTGGGTTTTTAGGAAAAACAAAAGGGGAAAAACATCAGCTCAGGATGAGCATCCCGCATCAGCTGGGAAGAAGGGGAGCTACAGCACAGTGAGAAGAGCTCACACATGTGCGGACTCACTCGACACCCTTGGAAGATGCCACATCCCAGCTGCTCCCAGCTCATCCCAGGGTGGGATACCTTGGCTGGTTTCACTCCCAGCTGCCCAAAACAGAGCCCAGAGGGACATGCTGGGAGCTCAGCAAGAGGAGAGGTTTTCATTTCTCAACAGGCAGGAAAAACTCAGTCAGTGGCCTGGGGTTTTCATTTAGGATGAGAGGAAGTGGCCTCAAGTTGTGCCAGGGCAGGTTTAGGTTGGACATTAGGAAAAATTTCTTCACAGAAAGGGTTTTCAGGCTCTGGAATGGGCTGCCCAGGGAGGGAGGTGGTCAAGTCCCCATCCCTGGAGGTATTTAAAAGAAGGGTAGATGAGGTGCTTAGGGACAGGGTGTAGTGGTGGGATGGCAGGGTTAGGGTAACAGTTGGACTTGATGATCTTTAAGGTCTTTTCCAACCCAAACGAACCTATGATCCCCAGGACAGGCAACAGTGCCATTTCTGAGAAGGGACCGCATCCCACGGGGCAAGACAAACATCCCCTGTGCACCCAGCAGAAAGCACAGCATTAGAGGAGACCCCTCCGTGGGGCAGCATCCTGGTGACAAGTCCCACATCGTGGGGGGGGGACACGCAAGGGCAGCCGCTGGGCTCAGGCTGTTCAGAGCTCCTCTCCCTGTGTCTCATCATGCAGGAAGGAAACAAGGGGCTGGAGTCCCAGTCTCCATCAGTTGTCCCTCACCAGCCAGGAAGGGGCCACAAAAGTTCCCACTAACACCAGCCACATCAGCAGTGAACGAGTTGCGTAAAGCAACCCCTGTCCTAAAAAATTAAGGCAAGGGAAGGGCACACCCCAGCCTTGCACACTGCAAACAGCGGCTGGGCAGGAGGAGCTCAGGGTCCTGTGGCCATGCATTTTCAAATGCTTATCTCCTCCCAGCACAGGAAGATTTAATGTGGAGAGACAGAACAGCTGCCCTGGGAAACCTCCCATCCCGAGATGCAGGCTTGTATTTATGAGCTGCTACTTCCCATGCAAGCTGGGAAGTTATCTGGGCGAGTGCTGGGACTGACCCGGGGCTCAGCAGAAGTAGAGCACGAGGCTGCAGCAGCACCCCCAGCAACATGGGTCAGTGGCAACCAGCCCCTGACAAGGAAAGAAAGCTGGACTCAATTGATTTCAGGTGATTTCAAGTGATTTTTTCATTTGTCACTGCCTCCCCATTGCCCCCACTTTCACATTATTTTTCTACCAAGAAGCCCCCTTCTAAACAAAGCATTGCTCTGCTCTGTTAAAACAACCCACATGGTTTCACCACAAAACCAAGATTTGGACTTAGCAACGATGAGCTGTGCCTAAAAGCCATGCTGTGCTTCAGAAAAAGCGGGGGCCTGAAGCCCTCGGGGCTGTGTGAGGAGGGCAGTAGGGTCCCTCCCTGACACACAGCCCTCTGCACCCCCATGGGCAGGCCAGTTTGCAGTAGCAGGGTACCAGGCACCCAAACTCACTGTTACTGGGGCAAAAGGGAAAAGATTTTGACACAGGAGAGCAGAGCTTCAGCTGGCAGCATCTGCCAAATTTAGTTTCTCCCATAGCATCAGGCAATTTAGGAACAGAGATGCTCTCTTCTTCAAAAAAAGACTGCAACAGTTTCACTTCTCCATCTCTGCACCAGCCAAATTAATCCCTGATGCAATCCTGTGGGGTTCCTGATGCTTATCATTTTCCGATGAGCAGGGCTGGCAAGTTTTCAGCCCCCGGCAGCCTGCAGGACCCTGGGCACCACGCTGAGGGCTCGCTCCGCCAGAGCCCTGGCACAAGTGGCAGAGGGACCTTGCTGGAGAAATGAGAGGACACCGCGCAGCACCCTGCACCTTAGCTAAGGAGTCTCCAAGCTGGAGTCTTCTGTCTTCAGTTTGGATCCTGATAAATTGTCATGGTTTTAGGCAATAATCAGTAATCCTGTAAGAGGAGACCTTGATGACAACAGCACTGGGTCATCCCCCGTGCACATGAGCCCCCAATTCCTTCCACTCCCCCTTCCAGGATTTGATTCAAACCAGTCCCTTCTGTTTTCAAAGCTGCTTATCTGTTCGCTTTAGCCTACAGCTCACAAGCTTGCTCCTTTCCCCTTTCCTTTGGGAAAGTACCAGCCTGGGCTGGGGGTTTAAGCAGCAAAGAGGTACGAGCGGACACTGTTTCTGTAGTTACTGGTCTGACCCATCTCTGTGCCCTGAATCACATTTCTGAACCGCTTTTTGCAAGAATGTTGTCCTACATGGCTGCAATTTAATTCAACATGGGAAAGCATCTATTCCCCCCCCACACACCTATTGATGGGTTTTTGCTTTTAGTATGAACCATTACACACAGCATGATCTAGAAGATGACAAGCAAATATAAAACCTGACATGTTATAAAATATAAAATGGATATAAAGTGCAACCTATTAGTTCCAAGATGAAACAAAATTTTAGCTACAGGTTCTACTCATTTCCTGGGATGTGTATGAAAAGTTTAGCGCTTTTTGCAAAAAATGGCAAAAGAACAGATCTTGAAGAAATACACTCAACAAGATTAAACTGAAGGGGAAGGTGGGAGGAAGCAGCAGCCCCCTCCAGCAGCACCTTACTTAACCAGATCCCTTACAAATGTGGCTGATCCTGTTAAACAGGCCCAGAGCATCTCCCAGTGCAGTTCACTGAAACTACAGGAATTTGCCCTCGAAACTTTCCTTCTAGTACCAGTGTCTATACTTGGAGATCACAAAAAGCATCCAATAGATAAAATTAACACTTTCAAAAGCTTGCTTGAAGTTGCCCACGGGGAATTGCATAATTATGGGATGAAAGATAAAGCTTTGTCTGGAATAAGAACGCATAAAGTAGTGAGAAAAACATTATAAAGTTATCATCATCTGGGCTTCTTTCCATTTGCCCTCTGAGATTCATATCTCCAAGATCTCCTCAGCTACCCCGAGAGCTACAAACCTATCAAAGGGAGAGCAGCTATTGCAGTATCAAGACTCCAGGAGTTTGGAATTTAAGATGTAAGAAGAGAAAACAAAACCAAAGGGCCACAAGCCTTAAAGAGCTGCAAACCTCGCAGAGATCATCCTTCCCCATCATTACCAGGGAGGGCTGGAGCTGCAGCAGCATCTAAAAACCCTGTGCAGAGACAGTAAGGGCGTATAAAAACCCATTCTTAGGGCACAGACCAACCACTAAATGACAGGGGTGAGGATAAAAACTTCCTCTGAGGACGGGCTAAGCCCATAGTTGGTCCGTATCAAGATGCAACTGTCAGCTGGCTTGTGTCCCTTAAAATTACTTCCATCTGCCTTCACCCAGACTGATAGCCAAGCTCCTGGCATAAACAAAACCCTTACAACCAAACATCCACTCTCTCCACGCCCCAGCATGCATTCTTTGCTGGGAAGAGCAGTTTCCATGCTGCTCTAGAGCCCTGCAGGCAAGCTTCAACGGTCCTGCCTTGATTTTTTTGCAGCATGGAAGAGGGTTCATAGAATCATAGGATGTTTTGGGTTGGAAGGGACCCCTAGAGGTCACCCAGCCCAACCCCCCTGCAGGAGCAGGGACACCTTTAACCACATCAGGTTGCTCACAGCCCCGTCCAACCTGGCCTGGAATGTTCCCAGGGATGGGGCCTCCACCACCTCTCTGGGCAACCCCTGCCAGTGTTTCACCACCCTCATTGTAAGGAATTTCTTCCTTATATCTAGTCAGAATCTACCCTGGTTTAGTTTAAAACCATCACCCCTTGTCCTGACACAGCTGGCCCTACTAAAAAGATTGTCCCCATCTTTCCTATGGGCCCCCTTTAAGTACTGAAAGGACTTAGACTTCAATTTCAGTTTACCTTCTGCCAGCGCACATTCCCGGCTCATGTCCAGCTTTTCATCCATCAGTACCCCCAAGTCCCTTTCAGGGTTGGGGCAGTTCCTTCCCAACAGTGTCTTTCTTCCTATTGTAGGGGGAATAGTTAAGAGGATGGCTCTTCCCTGGGTCCTACCAGCTTCACTAAGAGACAAAGGACATGCCCCACACCAAAACTTGCAGCAAAGCTAGCCAGGACCCAGGAAAGTCCCAGGCATTTTCTATCTAGGAGCTGCTTCCATCCCATCCCTTCTGTTGTTGTCCCCTTGGGAGCCCCCAAGACCTCCCAACACACACCAAGGGCTCTTGTGTATTTTGAAGCACTCAGCAGCCAGATTCAGAGTAAGAACAGGACCTGTTATGCTCCAGGATGGCAATCCTGGAATGCTGATTTGACACATACGGGGCTCAGTGTGATATCCAGCTTCAACGCACTGTGAGGATGCTTCTCAAAAGACTGGATTAGAGTCGATACATTTGCAACTGTGTTGTCACCAAAAAAATAGGAAGAGCCATATTCAACAGCTACTCCTTTTAATAAACTATTCAAAAAATAAAGCCTTTCCTGCTCCACTTACCAAATAGATCATGGGCTGCCCCGCATAAATTGAGTGGGGTAACACAGAGGGACATAACCACCTGTACCACTTGCAACTGCAATTTGTATCCCAGTGCTCAGGAACTGGTTTGTAGATCATCCATCTGCCATTCCTCCTGCAGCAGATTCTGCAGTATTTGACCCAAAGCAAGCCAGGGCAGATATAACCTTTTCTACAAAGGCAGAAGTATTAAGCTTCAGCATATGAAACTGAGTGTATTTTCCAAAACAGAAACTACTTCTTGTTTCAAAGCTAGATCATAAATGCTCCTCCATCACTACAAAGACCTTCTCATGGACCCCACTCCCTTCTCAGAGCAACTGAAGCACAGACCATTGGCCTGACTGGTCACAAAAAGCAAGTCTGGGAGCACAGCTATGTCTCAGCCCAGTGCCCCATCCAGAGCTCCACCACCACCTCCTCCAAACAGTCCACTGCACCATACTAAAGTAGCATGTAAAAAAATCCTGCAGTAATCCTGCTTTTGCAGCTTTTTTTGTTACTGTACGCTCTAGTTGCTGTTGAAAAGAGATTTCTGATGCAGGCTCTAGGTCCATTTAACAATTCAACTAATAATTGTATTTCATCTCCCAGACTATTAGCGTATAATGGAGCAGCAGCAGCCTGGGCTCCTGCCGTGTGAAGAGAGACCTTTTATGCCAAGTGGTCAGTGCATTGCCTTGGGCCAGCTGGTCCCTCCAAATACCAGAGCACATCATCCTGAGAGCAGGAATCCCCCCCAAAACTCTGCTCCCAGCAGGAACTAGAGCTCCCAGTTGCTTTTCAAAAGAAAAAAATTATCAACATGTTTCCCAATACTTGCTCTCCTTCAGTTTTTCCCCTTTTGCAGCTCTCCTAAATAACAGGAAGATGGTTAAATGAGATGTGCACACACATAAAACAAGTTAATTAATGGTCTCGGCTTAAATCGGTGAAATCAGCATGCCTTAAGCAATAATTTAGCAGTTCAACACGCTGCGCTGCCAGACCTTCTCCTTCCAAGCAGTCCTTAATCCCCATACCAACATTTAGCTCCCTGCTGAGAAGCCGCTTCCAAAACTCAAGCTCTTCGGGGATTTTGCTCTCAAGATAGAAGCACCCCAGATTTCCCACTGACCTTAGGAGCTGGAGCACCTGCAGCAGGCTGCAGAGCCGAGCAGGAGCCAGCGAGAGGACGAACGCCTGCTCAGACCAGAGGTAAACAGGAGAGCGTGGCAGAGATAAGCTCTCCAGTCCCATTTAGACCAATGAAGGGCCTCGTCTTTGAGGTACCAAAGTTTCTACTGACGGAGGTTTAAAACCAAAATCCCTCCCCGCTAACACCTATTTTGATTCAGCTTCACCCAGCCATCATCATCTCTTGCAAGATGTATTTTTCTCATACAAGGGAAGAGGGCAAAGAGGGGAGGGCTGGGAAAGTGGAAAATATTTCTCAGAGCACACTCAGATTGTGATTTGCAGTACCCAAGCACCTATCGTGCACACTGGAGCGGAGTGATGACTGTGCTGAAGATCTGAAAGCCAGCTGCTGCTGGGGTGAGCATTGCTTCTGCCTGGGACAGGTTCTACACAGCAGAGGTGACAAGGACAACCAGAGAGGTTGGGGAGCTGTGCACAAGCAACAAGGAGCCTCTGCATGATCCAGCCCTGAGGAGCTGCCACCACAGACTTGGCAGAGGTTTTCCTTCTGCAGAGGCTGAGCCCGGCCTGGGTACTGGACAGCAGGCAGGAGGACCAGAGCTCAGCCAGGTCCTGCTCAGCCCATCGAGGGGTGACCTCCTTCCCCTCTTCCACAAGACCTGGCTGCTTCCTGGAGGTGCAAGCCCAGCTGCTTCTCACCAGATGGGGAGGAAGCAAACCAAGGCTCTCCCCACATATCCCCCCCCACTTGCTCCATCTCCGTGAAGAGCCATGTGGGCAGCGCACCCCTGCTCCCTGCCCAGCTGCAACACAATCCATCTTTGCTGGGACACAACCAGTTAAAGCACCAGGTCAAGGAGGGGACATGGTGACAGCAAAACCCCAAGCGATGTAACACAGCATTTTCCTACTCTCTGACTAAAGGAAGCCATGTAAGCAGTTACATACAGAAAGCTGCTCCAGCACTCACCCGGTTTTTATCTAGTTATCAGATATTTCTTCCCTTCCCCGAGAGGATTAAAGCAACAAAGAGGGAGCACAAAGGGAGAGGTGGGAGGGCTGCAGCGGTATGAGGGAGATGAGAAACCAGGGGCTCCTGCCTTTGATGTTTTGATGATCACGTCATTGCAATTACGATGTTGAGGGCTCTGCTGTGTCACTGGTAAATAAATCATCCAAGGAAAATAACTGTGCAGGGAGCTCGCACCACAAGTCTCAGCAGGTAAAAGTGATAATAGAGAAGTCAAAGCATTTCAAACAAGAGGAAAAACTCCAAAATACTAGGAAAACAAAATAACATGTTTCACATCATTCCTCTAACAAATATAGAATCTGGGTAGGTGCCTGAACAGGGAGGATAATGAAGACTTGATTCATCTACTGTTCTTTGGGAGATGAAGCCATCAATTAATCATGTGTACTCTAATAGAGATACAAAGAGGATGAAGAACTCAAGTATTTGTCTTCTACAAGGAACAGCCTGGCACTTGGTTTTCTGGAGATACCTCTTCTGATACAGCATTTAAGACTACACAATACACTCATTATCTTTCTTCATCAAAAACACCCATATAAATTGGCTCTTCTCCCCTCCAATCACAATAAATGAGGTGATCCATAAAACATCATGATTACATGGAATTTCATACCCCTCTGTTTCAGACTGATCCCAAGTAAAATGCCATCCCAAGTGCTTAATGGTGATCAGTTGAGACGAGTTCCCTACTATGGCTGATGCTCATTTTGCATCTGAGTAAACAGACCCATAAAGGTTAAGGCTTTTGCCCAAGACCACATAAGACAACACAACACTGTGGCTAGCAGCAGCCAGGGCTTGCACCCACCCTACTCAGCCACAGTACCCAACAGAAAAAACCCCAAAGCCCATTGAGCAACCCAAGCATGGGAAACACCACTGGCACAGGCTGCACATGGGAGCGGATGGGATGGAGCAGGGGGTAAGGTGCTGGTGACCCATGGACCTTTGGCCATTCTTGGAAGTGTTATCTCCCCTCTCCCTGTAGCCTTCTGCTCTCATTCAGTCTCTCCAGGCTCATCCAAGTCTAATTTCCATTTAGCTGCTTGCCCTAAGCACCACCTCATCCCTCCCTCCATGTGTTCCCAGCCCACATGGCTCCAGAAACACTTTCTAAATGCCTGCTTTGCAATTCAGAACATCCTTAAACTCCTCCATCAGCTCAGTATTTGCCTATAATCCCCTTTGGATCTAAAGTGTTTATACAGTATTACTTACAAGATTTAATTCAAAGATGATTAATTCGGTTCTGTGATTTTTGGCTTCGCTTTGATTTCAAGGCAGCAACAGAAAGCCTAGTTTTCAGTATCTTATGGACTTTGCCTTGAAACCAAAACACTTATGAATGTGACAAACAGCCCTGAAGAAGGCCCAGATTTTTTTTTTTTAAATACAAACTAGTTCCACTTTTATCCACCCCCTCTTTTGTTTAAACCCACCTAGCATTGGTGGGAGCACAAATTCTACGATCACATTCATAATAGCTGCATCATGTTTATTTTAGGTGAAAATCCAGCCCGTTCCACTTGCAAGTATTTAAAGCCCAGAGCTGGAGAAGGAGAGTAAATTAAAATGAGAGCAGCAGCAAAAGCGATGGCACCCACCAACATGAGCAAGACCAGCACCTGCCTCCCTTCTGCAAGCCACACGCACCGGGGTACGGGGAATGCCAAGGGAGGTCTTTGGCATAGCACTGCACCCTACGGTGCAGGATTGGTGCAGCAGTGTCAGGACCAGCTTTTGCAAAGGCTAATAATACAGATGCTGCAGCTCTTTACTGGGAAGAGCCAGTACACCATGGCCAACACAGTGCTGCTCCTATTCATGATAGCAGAGCTCCACAGAGGGATGGTACATACCCCCCAGCCCAGTGCCCACACAACATGTATTACACCATTTAATATCTCTGATGGGTGGAAGAGTAAGGGACAATATATAGATTCATGCCTCTACTTTGAGCAGAGCAGTTTTACCACTTGCACGTCAATACCCTGAGCATCTTCCTCACTTCCAGAGATTTCAGAGCAGCTGAACCACAGCTGGGGGCACATTTGTCCCCTCCCGGCTCAAGCAATAGCAACCAGGCTCTGCTCATGCTGGTAATTAAAATTCACACCTCGAGGCATGAAGTGGTATTACAAGATGGGGTCATGAAGAAATGTTATCCCATGGACAGGGTCAGCAGGTATGGTTTCTAAGTCGAGTTACCAACACCAGCCACCATCTAACCTGGAACCACAGACCTTCTCCTGGTTCCCAGTTCTCTGCATTGCTTAAACAACAGCTAGATCCTTAGCTGATATAAATCATTAGGATAGCATTAAGTTACTGGGACTTCTCATTTACACCATCTGATGCTCTGACCCATACCACCAAATACACAGGCTTCTCCAGATCCACGTAGGCAGAGCCCACATGATTTTCTGCTGCAGGGTTTAAGGACCAGGCTCAGCCCAGGCTGCTGCAGATGTGGTATCTACTTCAATTACAAAAGCACCTGCTTTAATCCAAGGATTATTATCTCCTCAGCATTTTATAAATGAAGTAAGCAGCAGTAAATAATTTCAATCTTGACTACTAAATAAAAAGTGATAAATTTTAGCTCAACCCAACTGCAGCTAATGCAGGTTTTCCTCAGTTTTTCTGGCAAAGGGTTTTTTTTGTCTCAAACCCCTGTATTTCTTCCCTGTCTATCCCAAATGCATCAAAGCAGGAACCACACAAACAGGAAGGGAGGCTGTTCCAGTTTTGCCTGGTAACTTTGACATTCCTGTGCTCTCAAGCAGTTAACTCACTTTCTGCAAGTTCTAATCAAAGACCACAAAAGTGTTGTTATTTATTGGCTGAGACTGTTCACAACATACAAGAGAAACCGTTCCTTATCTGGATTTTGTTAATGGAACACCTAAGCATTCAAGCTATGCTTTTCAGTCTTCAGCAGTATCAATGAGAGCAAGAGTGCTCCAAGTTTGAAAGCAGCCTTCAGTTGCTTGCAGGCTGAAGCACATCACTGCACCTACTGCATCCCCAACCTTCACCACTCCTCTGCTACCATTTCACATGAAAACTTACACTTAAATGAAATCTAAAAGACCTCAAAGCTGCCTCTCAGCAAGACCCACCAGCTAACGCCACACCTTCCCTGCAAGAACTCTGTTTAAATCTGCTGCTCCTTCAAGCACCTCTAATTTCTCAGGCTTCTGCAGCACCAGCAAGAGCAGTCAGTCTTCCCACCCACATGACCCCACATAGAGTGCTCCTAAAAAGTAATTTATCCTCAGAACAGAGTCAAGAAAGCCTTCCCTGGCAGAAGCCTTATTGCATTCCAAGTCAACACCAGTTACATTTTCACAGCAGTAAGAAAACATGATTTCATCTTAGTAAGAGATCACAGATTGATTTACAAACAACAATGAATCCTCAGAGCAAGCTCCAACCAAATAATGATCCTTTCAAGAGTCTTAAAGGGCAAAATATACCTGACACAGGCAAAGTGAGGGCATTTAAGATTATTGTACGCTCCTATCCCACTAGAAGCAATGTTAAAAAGTGATGGGTGGGAAGTTGCCTGCAGATTTCTCCAGTCCTTAGCCTGAAATGCGACACACAACCCCATTCCCTTACAGCTTTCCAGGGTGACCACGTTGCACTAGATCTGCCTAACACTGACAGTATTGCAGCACACCTTTAGTCGTGTGCAATTCCTAGCCAGGCCTTGAGGACCAGCACAACCGACACAAAGCAGTGCAAAACACATTAAAAGCTCCAAGACCCTGGGAATGGCCTTGATCAGTCTTCCCAAAGGGACCACTTTTGCTGCAAAAAATGGATTTATTATTTATAGCAGAAAATAAGGTGGCTCACTGTAGCTGAGGAAGCCACTTTCAATTTAGTAGATGACTTGGTACAGTGCTTTATGTAAAATGACATCTACGTGGACACAGGCTTCTGGTGCCACAGTAAGTTTTCCCTGTTTTTAATCAGGAATACAAGTTTTCTCCATTAATTTCAACAGCATCAGGGTCTGAACTCTAAATCCTCTATAAGCTTGGTGGGAAACAGCCAAGTTTGCTTCTCTCCACCTGAAGTTCTCAAAGCTCTGCAGGCCACACTCCTGTATCCGGCCACTTTCCGGTCAATGAACATGATTTGATTTTCAACCATTAATTCTTCACACAAACTGAGCCACTGGATGGCAAGCGTCCTCAGGTTCACACTCCCATACCATTTACAGTCAAGAATCCAGGGGACACGCTGGGACAAGTGACTGCTTTGATGTAGCACTTTGTTGAATAGTTTAGAAAACTGGGCACCTATTAACCTCTCTAGGACTTGAGACAAAAGTTCAAGCTGTTTATTTTCCACTAACTTAGGAGGCACCAAGGCACAGCACTTTGCCTAGGCTAGCTGTATCGCCTCTTGTCATTGGGAGTCAGTGAGATTTGTAACACATCCTGGAGAATTCAGATCTTTCCACCAGCTTCTTCATCGTTCAAGAGATACAGCTTTGCTTAAGCGCACCAACTCTCCCAGAGACAGCTTGAGGTTAGTTTATATGCCATTCCCTCCTCCTTGGGAATCCAAGGCCAAACATGCTGGTTATTTGAAGGCATTGGATGGTTCAAGTTACTTAGAAAAATAAGATCCAGAAATAAATCCACATGTGGCCATTCTGTAATGGACAGGACAAGTCTGGAAGATTATTCCTCCTCCCCACAACTAAAATACTATTTTCTCAGAAAAAGAACCTTAAAAGTATTTCAGGTTGTACTATTGCAGGATTATAATTGAAAAGAAATAGATCCAACTATGTTAATAAATCCAGACATGTTCAAATGAGTCCAAGAAAAGGTAAAGTCATGAAATGTAAAGATTTAATCACCTTGAATACAAGCCTACTAGAGCAGAGCTTTTCAGGGTGCACTGTGCCAATTCCAAGGTGAGCCATTATCAGAGATCCTTGCTCTGTATCCATTACGTCCACCCTGCAGAGCCCTGGCTACATGTACCAGCCACGTACATACACAGCAGTTGAGGAGTTTGTGAGAATTTGTACCACTGGTTCAAATCCAGTCCCCCTCTCTGCCGATTTCTTGGCTCCTGCTTACGAGGGTGGGAAGCTGTGAGTCTGGTTAGATGTTGCCAGCTCAGACTCTTGGGTGACCAGGAGCAACCAACAGTTCCCCATGGATGCCTGACCTGATGTTGCTACACTTAAAATCATAGAATGTTTTTGGGTTGGAAGGGACCCCTAGAGGTCACCCAGCCCAACCCCCCTGCAGGGAACAGGGACACCTTTAACCACATCAGGTTGCTCACAGCCCTGTCCAACCTGGCCTGGAATGTTCCCAGGGATGGGGCCTCCACCACCTCTCTGGGCAACCCCTGCCAGGGTTTCACCACCCTCATTGTAAAGAATTTCTTCCTTAGATCCAGTCTAAACCTACCCTGGTTTAGTTTAAAACCATCACCCCTTGTCCTGTCACAGCTGGCCCTACTAAAAAGATTTTCCCCATCTTTCCTATGGGCCCCCTTTAGGTACTGAAAGGCTGCACTCAGCTCTGCCCACAGCCTCCTCTTCTCCAGGCTGAACACCCCCAACTCTCTCAGCCTGTCCTCAAAGGAGAGGGGCTCCAGCCCTCGGATGATTTTAGTAGCCCTCCTCTGGCCCCGCTCCAACAGGTCCATGTCCTTAACACTTCTTACAACGCACCCCAAATAAAGTCTTTGCAAAGATCTTAAGTAAGGGTACAAGGGAGAAAAAAAGAGGACATGAATGCAGAAAATAAAACATACCTTTAATTTATTGTTTGCAACCATGTACCACAATTAGGCTAACACAACAAACCTGCACTGCAATATTATGCTCCCTGTGACCAGAGCCTTTGGGAAGGTGATGCCCTGAGCCTTCATTTTTTGTCCTGAGTGGCTCTGCAGAAATCAAACCAGGTACTCTGCACAGGCACAAGATAGCTGCCATCAGGCTCTATGCCTGCTGACAGAAATGTTTTAAACATTTGCCCCAGTAAGAAATACAGCAGATGAATCCAAAATAGGTTTTATTCTATTCTCCTACCAGAGGAAGGGAAGCAAGAAAAGAGCTCACTCCCTGTATCGCTTTTCTGCGTTACTGTCAGCAACTATGTGGTGAAAGAAAGTCCTTTTTTTAAAAAAAAAATCCAAATGTCTATTTTGTGAGGTTCTCATCCATCACACAGCATTAGATCCTCAAGGGACTCTGCTTTGGCTTTACTATGGTTTAACATGGAGATTCCCTGCTCCCCCCTGCCTTTATTTTACAGTCTTGGGTGGCATTAAGCTTTGAGGATCAGTAGCTCCAAGGGTGGCTTCTATTTAAAACCACCTTTACTGCAGGAAATTCTGTTACATGACATTTTTTAGAAATACTTTTGGGGGAAAAAAGTGTCAGGTGACTTGCTGACTTCTGAGACATGCAGATACAATGAGCAAAGCACAAATCCTGCTGATTCTCTGGGTTTGACCCAGAAAAAAGGCACCCTCTAAAGTTTAGGAATACAGAACATCAAATTGGAGTGGGGAAAGAAAAATTTAAAGCAAAATGTTAAAAATCCACAGCTACTGGCAAAGGAGCAGGGGGAAAGGATGGGCATGACGATGTGATAAAGAGCAAAAAAGATGGGAAATTCTTCATTTTAGCTTACATAGGTAACATTGAAATACACACACATAATTACATGCAATATTTTCCCCTGGGAACCCCAAATTTATGCCTGGTCTGTACAAGAGGACAGCACAGCCGTGACAGAGCGCAGGCCCATAATTAGGTCTCTGTTGTGCCATCAACAAATGCAGCATTTATGAACGTACATCCCCGGAGACGCGAATCCCACACATGCACAGCTGAAAGCTCGTATCTCCTGTTTGCAACCTTCCCTTCTTACGTATTTCATTTGGGGGTTGATTTTTAGATGCCCACAAGCACCTATTAAGTAGATGGAAGAAACCGTGGCAGAGCAAATCCCAGCTCTGCTGTTAGACAGGTCCAATAAACCAGGAACAAAGAGCCTGCGGCAGCACACGCTCACCGTGCCCCTGCCGAGGCATGCACGCATCCAGGAGCAAGGGCTATGCCAACCCCTGCAAAAAACGGCACCAGGACCCTTGCTCCCCTTGATGATACATTACACATCCCCGCTTCAGTGGGACTTGTGAAATAATTTATCATTGCTCTTGCTACAGGGGCAACGTACAGACCTGTTCTCATTGCTGAAGATGCACTATGTATTGCAATGTCTTTTAAACAAGGGATGTTTAAGGGACAGCCCCAGCAAACCAGCCAGGGCTCCTCTCCAAAGGGCTCTTGGGGATACGAAGCCACTCTCCAAAGGGGAAAATAAAAGCCTACCCCTTTGCAAATCAGGGGAAGAAAGTACAACTGCCACAAGGAACTGGGGATGAGGTACAGCAGCACATGAACATCCCAGGCCACCCACAGCAGGGTAGATGCTAGCTGTCCCCAGGAGCTTGTGTGGGAGCAGGAGTGGCCAACACCTAGTGCCTGTCAAGCTGCTCATCCATCCGGGCCAGGAGCTCATCCCCCAAACCAGACAAAAGGGCCTGTCCTGAAATGTTATATCCCCAGTGCAGACAGCAATAGCCATCCAGAAGACTCTGCACAAACAAGTGAAGTACATTTTCTACAGCTGCAGCATGCTTCTTGTTTCCTACCACAGTGACCTGCTCACCTGCCAGGGCAAAGGACCCCAAATCATCAACAAATCAGAGCAGCAATGAGCTTTGCACAACAAACTTATCTAGCTCTTTAATAAAAAGCCCAGATCCAAGATTTCTCTGCTGCTTATATTCTTTGCCCTATCCTAAATGAAGCAAAGGGGCTAGAAAATGCTTTTCTGGACAACCCCAGAGCCCCTCTCCTTCCTCTCTCCAAACCCTTTCCCACTTCGCTGTGGTCCTGGGCCAAGGAGGCCTCCGGGGAGGGCAAACCTGCTCTTCACTTCCATTGACGTGGGGATGTGCCACAAGCATCCTCATAAAATGAAACCTTTTGGGAAAAAAATCAGTGACCTTATTGCTCTTCCCTACCAGCAGCCCAAGAAATGTTCTTGCTCCTGCCCTTGGCAGAGACCTCCCTGACTACAACTACAACTGCCTGAGAGGAGGCTGTAGCGAGGTGGGGGTCAGCCTCTTCTCCCTGGTAATGGAACACAGGACAAGGGGGAAATGGTCTGAAGTTGCACCAGGGCAGGTTTAGGTTGGTCATTAGGAAAAATTTCTTCACAGAAAGGGTTGTCAGGCTCTGGAATGTGCTGCCCAGGGAGGTGGTCAAGTCCCCATCCCTGGAGGTATTTAAAAGAAGGGTAGATGAGGTGCTTAGGGACAGGGTTTAGTGGTGGGATGGCAGGGTTATGTTAACAGTTGGACTTGATGATCTTAAAGGTCTTTTCCAACCTAGACAATTCTATGATTCTATGATATTGTGCCTGCCTGCACTGGGTTCCCATTGCAGGGCTATAAAATAGCACATTACGTGAATGCACAGCTAGACATGAAAATGTCAACTAATATTGTGAATGCGTATGGTTTTGCTCTTCCCTTTACAGTCAGTGGTAATTCAAACACTGTGATTTGGTGTTCCTTTTTTTGAAAGTGCCCACACTGATTTTAAATAAGTCAGGCTTGGCCTGAAACCAGCCCTACAGAGGGTGGGTTTCCCTTTGTCTCAGTAACATAAGCAGCAAAACAGCTACAAGATGACCCAGGGACCACCTGGTGATGGGGAGGGGTGCAGAGGGAAAGATTAATCTGAAAATACCTTGCGACAGTTTCCAAAACAGAGAGCCTAAAACAAAGGGGGACAAGATGACATGAGAGTGAAGATTGTAAGCAACAAGAGAAACAAATGGGAAGATTTCAAGTGAGCAGATCACTGCAGGAAAGCAGAGATGCCAAAGAAGCTGTATTCCCATGGCTGTACTCACCATGCCCGGGAGCATCCACAGGAGCAGCACGCACACGCCAAGATAATGCGGTCGTAACTCACGGAAACATCAGCAAACTGCAGTTTTCCTGCTCACTGCAACAGCTCTTTGTATAATTTAGCAAAGACAGAGACTGGTCTGTCATATTCCTCCTCCCTCAAAAGCAGCAACATCACTTTTTCTGGGGTTGTTTTGTTGGTTTGGAGCTGGGTTAGGTTTTCTTTAACCAAGGGAGGCTCCACAAGAACACGCCCCTTGGCACCACACTGCACACAGTGCTATGGGTACATGAAACAGATTAAAAAGTCACCTATGAACCATGAAAAAACAGATGCAAAGACAAAATACATACGTGTAGCTACCACTGCATAGCACTTCAAACCTGAAAGTCTCTGGTCTTGAAAATTTGATCCCAGATTCCAGTGGAATCCATCAGATTTGTATGAATTTGGGATTCAGCAACATTTTTATGGAAGTAGCAGCCCAGGTTTGTTGGTTCAGAGCAACTCTGAGAGGCAGATAGGGAAACCTGGAACTGTTTGGAGCTAAGCAGCTCAGATGAGAGCACCTTGGCACGCATCCCCACATAACAGCATCGACATGCCTGGAAAGCCTCGAGAATTCATCCTCCATTTAACGCTGCCAGGCATTTAACAATCAGCTTTCGGAGATAAAGGGGCATCGGAAGAAAGCAGTCTCCTTCCACACAGGGCAGTGCAACCACCACAGCCCCCTGCACAAGGAGCTAGATTTATGGGAACTCCGGGAAGCAGCCAGGCAGTTATTCCTGCACACACCTATATGCCATCCCCATGGAGCAGCCGTGCTGTGCATCCTCACCTCCAACACCCCCACAGTAGGTGTTCGCCTGTTAAGAGAAATTACCCTTAAGCTGAGATAGTAAAAGACATTGCCAGAAAATCTGGGGCTTAACCCTGGCTCAGAGCTTACATTTATACATCCCCTTTTGGGGGGGGGACACACAACACATCCAAGACCACTTGGTCTGTTAATCAGACACGGGATCAACCACAACTACAGAGCAGCATCAGACAAGTACCTGCCTGTCGATTCACCATCAACATAGTAATCCCTCCTCCTCTGACTCCACTGCTATTTGCATTCATTTCATGCAGCACCAATTCATACAAACCTCCCGGAGCTTACTGCACTCGGATCTGGGGAGCTGCACCCATCTCACATGGCTGATCCTCTCCCCACAGCCAGGTAGCATCTGCCAACCCTTCTAGGAGTGCCGGGGTCCCTAAGCAAGCCATGGCATGCCTGCCAGTGATCACAGCAGCCGCCTCTGGGGCCACTGAACAAGGGGCCATGTGCCATATCTCCCAGTAACACCTCTCCTCCAGGACTTGTCATCTCCCCATTTAATTCTAAGCAAGCAGGAAAGCAGCGCAGAAAGGGCAAGCTCAAATACAGTACTCTGCCTAACGTAATGGCTACGCGAGGAATCCAGGTTTACGTGCAGAGACTGCCAAAACAAGGGGCAGAAGTAGCAGTTTACACTGCAAAGCCGTGCATGCATTTTAAGAATGCATGACCAGCTTTATGTTAGCCATTTTTCTTCTTTATATGAATCTTTTTATAGGATATATCTTGGGGGGCTTCTTCCACTCTGCCCAGCTGTTGTTTTAAACCAGATCTTCCCTGCTCAAAACAAGCTTAATCCCAAATAACTCGCACAGAAAAACCCAGGAGGTGCCCAGGGCTATTTCTAGAAATGGGGCCTCAAACCATTTTGCAGACCAGCAGCTGTTTTCTGGACTGACATCTCAAAGCAGCACCTCTATACCCATGCAGAAGGGCTCCCCTTACCTGCTCCTCTGCACACATCATTTTCATCTTGTGTACACAGAGAGGATCCAAACTGGGAAGATAAGAATACCCTGGCAGGGGTATTGCCTAGTTTGTTTTTTCAATATTTCTGTGAGCCAACTAGCATTTTGTTTGCTAAGCAATGACAGAGTATTGAAATGGTGCTGATTAAAACCATTCAATCAAGACATCATGCCTTTAGAAATACACGCTATGTTTAATTCATGCTACAGCTCTTTCCCTCCCCAAATTCAGCAATTCAGACTGCATTCCTCCAGCAAACCAAACACACATATGATAAAATCCTTGCACCTCCAAAGCATAAAGACATGACAACGTTTGGCCTTTTCCAGAGCAAGGTCTAAGAAAATTGGAGTTTTACCAGGACTCAAAACCACTTGGATACTTCTAGACATGAGCCAGCTTCTAGCTAGGAGTCAAAAAAGAAAATTTCTTGGAAAAACCATCCCAACACACACAGGACTTCTGAAATATCAGCTCCTGGAGGAGCCGGTACTGGCTGCTGTTGGAGATGGGATGTGAAACAACCCGAGTCATCCAGATCATTCCTGCAGGCTTCACTTCAGGCTTTTAAAATTTTGTACAAAGTTTTCAACACCTTCACAGTGGCCAAGCTGAAAGGGCATTAAACGCGAGAAGCACACAAATTTCCTGGTGCACCAATACAGCAGCCCAGTGCTCACCAGAACACAAGCATTAAACTGGCTAAGCCTCCCAAGCAGCTGTACTGAGTTAAAGGTACCTGTCGTCTCTCACTCAGATAACCCCCTGTGTTTTTATTATCTGGGAAAAGTGCCACCTTGCTTTGGGACAGTGATTTCTTGGGAAGCAAAGCCTCTCCCACTAGCTCTGTCCCACAAGTGAAGTGGGACACCCAGGTGCATTCTCGGGGCACAGACAATACAGAGGGACACTCACTTTGGCACCCCAACCCTCCCTGCCTTTGCTCTTCTAAACTTGCCCTCAAACCGCCCCACACTGCTTGTTTTATGCAAACTATCAGGTTATATGCATGAAAATATGCTATTTTGTCCCGTGGTGGCAATCTGCTCGCCCCTCCTGACCAGCAGCTAACTCTGCAGTGCCGAGGGGACACGCGTATCGATATTCCCAAAACGAAGAGACACGAGTAGAGCAACCCTTGTTGAACCATACTGCAGCCCTTACTGAGGGGAAGCCCCCATTTCTAATTACTCCAGCAGCTGAAAGAATGGGCCATAAAGGCTTTTTCTTCAGGAACAACATCAATTTAGCCCCAAGTATTTCATTATCCGCTGCTTTACAACAACCTCACATTTTCCATCACCCGACTCTACTCTTTAGTAAGGAATCCACAGCAATCCAAGACACAAGTCTACTCTGATGACAGTTTGACTGAGCACTGCTGGAGGAAGAAAATGTGTTTCTGCCGTGACAGCAATTAGCACCAAGGGTCTCTGCACCGAGCAAGACAAGCTTAACACGCTGCTCCTTCCACTGCTCGAGGTTTGATACAGCTGGGCACACAAGTAACTACCAGCCAACCAGGTGATCTCCAGTGTTTCCTAAGCTGGAAGCTAAAAGACTGAAGGTCTCAAACTGGTTCTGACTTAGGCCAGTTCCAGGAGTTTAACTGGTCAGATAAAATATTCACATAATAACTGGCCTGGGACCTGTGCAAGCCTATACATCACACCTGCACCAGAGCCTCCGACCAGCTCCGAGGCATCTCATGCAGACAGGAGGCAGAAAAGCAAAACAGGAGCAGTGCAAGGAGCTTTTGGGTATGTTTTGACAACAACAGTTACAAGCTGCCACACTCTTGTGTTACCACAGCTTTAACAAGTTTCTCCAAGTCAGCTCCCTCCCTTCAGCCAGAAGCAAACGTTACAGCTTTTTTTCCTTAAATCCTGTATTCACTACAGGCTAATTTATGGCAATTCATTAGGCTACTCTAATTCAGGCAACACCAATTCACGCTGTAACTTTCCAAATGAATTCCTCACAAAAATACTACCCCACCCTTGCAAGGAGTTAATTAAGGATTCTTTTACCTGCTCTCAGAAGATCACAGGGCAGATGCTGTCAGACAGGTTTGCTTTCTGTTATTACCAATTTCAGTAGCAATTCATCTCGCCTAATCCCATTCTGAATATCAGGTACTCAGACACACATTGAAATGAAATAAAGAGGTTTATTGTAACCACCCAGGCAGCAGCATTGCTTGGGACAGAGCTTGCCAAGAAGACAAGACACAGCTGAGTATGTGGGGACAACTTGCTCCTCCTAAAATCCAGAGGACATTCTTCTGAAGCCCCCCGGCCCTCCAAATATTTGCTTGAGGTTTACTTTATATGCAGAGTTTCCTAGTGGAATGGTGAACATGCAGAGCACATTCCTCTGCTAAGTATCTTCTTCAAAATTTGGGTAAATACCAGCACATTCCTGTCCAGCTTGCACAAACCATTTGGATACTAATGGCAGGAGCAGAGTCTGAAAGAATGGGTGACTGTTGCCTTGCTGCATGGTATTCACTAAAACCAAGCACATGACCAAACTGATTTTGTCCTCTGCTAATCAATATTGTTAAACTCTCATGGTGGACACATTTATCCCAGTAAATGATTACTCTAAGCTGCATTATTTAGACAAAAAGGGTAGCTGTAACCATGCCAGGAGGATCTAGCAGGTAAAAAAAGCATCCTGTATGTAGATAACTATGTTTTACAGTAATGAAGCTATTGCTAATGTTATATTGCTGTTACTAATACTGAACATTTACTGGACAGTGATAAATTTGGATTTATTTTAATTTTTCTTCCTGTCTTGCCCCATCTTCTCCTTGGACACGGGTGTCACAACTGCAGAGAAATTCCTTGTTTGAAATAGTTGCCCACTGAAGTGACTAACGCAAAACCTTCAAAGCCTTTTGTGCTTGAGAAGGGCACAAAGCACCATCGATAAACACCTCCGATTCCTTCCTCCCACCCCAGTAAGGTGCCACACCTTGCCCAACACCTTCGTTAGGCACAACACCAGATCATCAGGATGTAGCACAGAAAAAACTGTTTCAACCAAAAAACCCAGTCACAATAAATCAGAAGACAACCGAAACAGTTACACATGGACACAGTTACATGTACAAATGTATTTCTTACAGCCAGTCACTAGGAGCAAGATGCCAATGTTGAGGAACGGCATAAAGTCAAAGAAGGTCTACCCCTTTGGATCCCATCAGTGTGATAACCTGCTTTAAAGCCACAGGTCTGCCTCAAACACCATTAAGTTTTCAAACCAACATTCTGGGACCTGGCAGGGATTCTTATCTGAACAATTCTCTAACACAGAACAAGCCCAAAGCAGGCTCGTCCCTGCCTTCTCAGCTTGCTGCGCTATCACCCCTTCTTGTGCTGTATTGAGTAGTTGTCCTGCCTTCAGGTTTGCACCCATCAAGCATCCATCATGGTGTTTCTTTGCGCTGCCCCATGCAAACCCCCCCCTTGCTCTGGTGTTTCTTTGCAGACCTGGCCTGTGCTCTCAAGAGCCACCCTTGATGCAGAATTGTGGCCCTCAAAATTATTTACTCTAGGAGCTATCACACCAGTTACAAGAACCAGCTCATGTAAGAGACCACTAAAACAAGGAAATATTTCAAGCAGATCTTTCCAGCTCCTCAAAAGGAAAAAATATACACAGATTTTGCTTTGCTTTTAGCTTTCCACAATTTTTCTCCCCATGCACAAGAATCATTCACTTTCTTTATTCTTCAACATAGAATTAACCTCTGAATTTAAAGTCACAAGCCTTGGGACAGCCTCTCACATTCCACAAATGAAGATATCAGTCACAAACCTGCAGAACTTCTCAGGATAAAGAAATTAGTTAAGACAAGCTAACTCCACGTGAGCCTCTCCTTTTTTGGGGGGGGTAGGCAACATTAAGCCAAGATGACAGCAAGCATCAGGACTCAC
The DNA here is from genome assembly GCA_017310255.1 of Butorides virescens. Taxonomy (NCBI): domain Eukaryota; kingdom Metazoa; phylum Chordata; class Aves; order Pelecaniformes; family Ardeidae; genus Butorides; species Butorides virescens. The sequence goes on along the minus strand of JADKXX010008531.1, from coordinate 114,895 downwards.
CCTGGGACCTCCAGAGCTCAGAGGGGTATGGTGTGAGTTGCATGGGTCCAGGCAAGGCCTGCACAAGAGCTGGGACTGAATGTGATGTGCAGCCTTAAAACAAAGTGCCTCCAGCCTGAGGTGACAGGCATTGCTGGTGAAAGCCACTCTTCCACCCCTCTTAGTCCCAGAGGAGGACAGCAGGCTGCACAGGGGTGTTACGACGCCTCTGCTACAGACTTCCTAGTCTGACACCACCTCCTCCTCCCAAACCTTTCATTCCTTTCCAGAAGCATGTGGTGTCATCTGCTTTGGGCAGAGCAGTACCTAGAGCTTTATCCGACATCTTTCTGTAACAACAGGAGTTTCCACTCCCACCTGCCCCCCCCCAGAAGGCAGAGCCGCCCTGAACCCCCTCCCCAGACTGGGAGGTCTCTGGGGTTTGATGGCTCCATGGTACAGGGCTGGGAACTCTGGAGCATGTCCAGAGAAGGGCAATAAAGCTGGTGAGGGGTCTGGAGCCCAAGGCTGTTGGGGAGCAGCTGAGGGACCTGAGGGTGTTCAGCCTGGAGAAGAAGAGGCTGAGGGGAGCCCTTATCACTCCCTACAACTGCCTGACAGGAGGGGCGAGCTGGGGAGGGTCAGTCTCTGCTCCCAGGTAACAGGCAATAAGACAAGAGGGAATGGCCTCAAGTTGCACCAGAGGAGGTTTAGATTGGACATTAGGAAAAATTTCTTCACCAAAAGTGTTGTCAAACATTGGAACAGGCTGCCCAGGAAAGTGGTCAGTCCCCATCCCTGGAGGGATTTAAAAGACAGGTAGACAAAGTCCTTAGAGACATGGTTTAGTAGTGGACAGGTATGGTTGGACTCTATGATCTTAAGGGTCTTTTCCAACCAAATCATTCTATGAAGTGCTGGAGGAACAGCTGGAGAAGGCATCCAGCAGAGATTCCCCCTCCTCTCCATCCAGCACTCATGCACACACACTCCCACAGCACATCCCCGACACCTCCAGCACTACCATCACACTGTACCAGGATGGTACTTTTGCTCAGACAAGTTTTGCAGAGGAAGACAACAGGCACAAACAGCAAATTGCCACTAGAATCCATTTTAACCACAGTATGATCTTGGCATCCTGGTAAAGCATCCCTGACAGCCCTTTAGTACAAAACATGGTACATACCCACAGTGTATTTTATAACTGCATGCCATGTTGTCCTGTATGAAGCTCACAGGAAACAAAAAACCCATTTCCCCCCCTGTTCTCTCCAATTCTTTGTGTAAAACAATCTACTTGACTACTTGTTTTAATAGGATGAAGGGGCCACTGCAGAACATCCCAGCAGCACAGCGGACAGGGCCACCAGCAGATGCTGCGTTATGTCCACCAGTATGTTCTCCTAAATGGAAAGGATGAGTTTATACCTCCAGCTCTGCCTCCTCCTCCTGATTTCAAGGAAGCAAATAAGACTCCTCCTGTGAGAAATGAACCGGGATATTCATTTTTGTGAATAGCTTCATTTGCCATTTCCTTGTCACGCCTGACAGTTCTGTACAGCGCCACTTTGCAGCCCGAGGCTACAAAACCACATGGATAGAGGAAAGCTCATACTTAAAATCCAGGCATGTGAGGGCCAGGTCCCTCTGCATCACAGCTGGAGAGATGGGGAAGGCTGCACAACTAGGCCAGACCATAGGCACAGACCTTCCCCCCTCCAGTAACCCCCTACCTCCCCGCTGTGCGCTGAAGGCACTGAACAGCTCCACCACCGAGTACAGCATGCCCGCTGCTGTTTAAGTTGCAACACACCTAGGCATTAGTTGGGGACTCTTGGGTTGTTTGTAGGAAGGTTTAAAAGGCTGGATTGCAACCATAAAAGTTACTGGGCACATTAACAAAAAGAGGAAAAAAAATATTAAATGCAATGCCTGGGCACCTCAAAGCAGAGGTTTGAGCCTGCAAGTACTGCTTCTTCATAACGTACAGATCTAAAAGCCTCGTCATGTAGGAGTTGCACCATTAAATTCTGAGTCCCACGCCGTGGCCTCCCACCCTGCTACCCGCCCCAGGCAGCCAGCATCTCTCCTTGCTATTTCCACAGTTCAGGTCTCAGCTGAGACAGACCTAAGCCTATTTCATGCTTTGGCACATGTAAGGGAAAGTGACACCACATCTTTCTTTACTGTGACAAAGAATCAAACGCGTTCCCCCCCCGCCCTCAGTGGGACAGCATGCACAGCACAGCAATGTCTGGGAGTACAAATCTCAGATTTAGCTTCCACTTACCTGGACTCACTGGGTGAAACTTTCTAAGGATAAACTGGCAGGCAGCTCATCCCCTGCCGCGTTTCCACGCTCGCTGCTCCCCACCGCGTTCACTTAACACCGCTCGCCTTTGTTTCTCTCTGGCTGCTCTTTCCAGCTCAGTCCCACCCATGGCTAGCTGTTCTTGCTTGACTTTTTTTTTTTCTCCTTCACATTTTCTTTTAGGAGGACAGGGCTGCAGAACACCACTAGTACGTAAAAACCAAAACCAAACAAGTACAACTTTGCAGAGGAAGTGCCAGACACGCAGTCTGCCACACAGCACAGCCCGCCACCCTGTAGTTAAACAGCAGAGCTGGAGACAACAACTGTTAAAGCAAGCTGGGACTCTTATTCCCGGTGCCACTAAAATCCCACGCAGCTACGTTCGAGTCGACAGCAAAGATGACACACTCAAATGTATTTGGGTAAACATGCCGTACCTCGGCTGCAGCACAGCCCAGGCTCCGTTCAAGGACTATGGGGCAGTTTGGGGTTGGGGAAGGGATTTCTCTCGGAGAAGAGAGGTGCAGCTTGCCCCAACAGGCATATTATGCTGCGACAGGGTGCAAGTTCTGAAAGAAGAGATGTTAATGCATTGCTAACAACCCGTTCTGCCATTAAGCAAAGCAAAAAAATATTCAGGCTGAGAATGAGGGGGTTAAAGTTACTCCACTAACACCAGTGCCCCAGTGCTCAAAGGAACAAAGCTGGCAGCCGAGTTAACTCAAAGATCACAAGATATTTTCAATGTACTCCAAACCAGGTTTAAAGATGGAGCTTACTTTAGCCTGGCTGAATAGTTCTTCCTAAAGGTTTTTGCAAATACCTTTGTTATGAAACTTGCTTGTTTCATGATAAATTGAGGTCTATCTGATACGCCAGGCACCGCAGCAGGAGCTTTCCTTCCAAGTTTCTTGTTCCAGTTTGAATTTTCACACGCAGATCTAGATCATCCACACACGCCAGAGCCTTCCCCTCCCTTCTAAACCCACCACATAACCGCAGGGCTTTGACCCACATCCCCCCTTGAGTAGGAGCAGGCAATCAAGAAATCCCCATCCCTAAAAATCATGAAAACAAGCAGTGTAGTGCCTCATGATAAATCTTCCTGCAAGTCTGTGGTACCAAAACAGTGGTCACTAGTATTTTTAAAGACAAGCAAGGTTTTAAAGGGAAATATTTTATCATACCAGTAACCCCTCCGTACCACACATACACCCCCTCTTCCCTCCCCACACCCACTGTCAGGCTGATTTGAGTAAGTCCATGGTTCTCCTCTTCCCCCAACAATAACCAAATTCGTCCAAGTGACAAACTTAGGAATCCTCAACACTCATGTGTATCAGGTTCACGCGACTGCCCAGAAAGGCAGCTGTACAAGCCAGGTTTGCTGGTGTCCCCTGCATGTCCCAAGCTAGCTAAGGCACATTTACTTATAAGAATCATAGAATGTTTTGGGTTGGAAGGGACCCCTAGAGGTCACCCATCCCAACCCCCCTGCAGGAGCAGGGACACCTTGAACCAGATCAGGTTGCTCACAGCCCCGTCCAACCTGTGCTTAAATGTTTCCAGGGATGGGGCCTCCACCACCTCTCTGGGCAACCCCTGCCAGTGTTTCACCACCCTCATTGTAAAGAATTTCTTCCTTAGATCCAGCCCAAACCTACCCTGGTTTAGTTTAAAACCATCACCCCTTGTCCTGCCACAACAGGCCCTGCTAAAAAGTTCATCACCATCTTTCCTATAGGCCCCCTTTAAGTACTGAAAGGACTTAGACTTCAATTTCAGTTTACCTTCTGTTTCATGGAAACCTGTCATTAGATGACTCCTCTCTCTTGCTTCCAGCAGATACTCACATCCAACCCTCACGGTGATTTACTTGTAAGCGCAATGAAGGCTAAAACATGGGAAGGGAGTTATGCTGTTGCCAAGAGAGGCAGACTCGCCTGGCCAGCGTTAGGAAACACTGACAGATAAGCACATAACTGCTTGCTCCATGCCAGATGATGCATCAGCCTCAAGGCTGCCAAACAGACACCTCCTGGAGCCTCCTGCTTCTGCCTCCCATGAAAACAAAATCAGGTGGGGCTGGAGAAGTGATTAGGAAAGCTTACTTCTCCAAACTTTCTCCTCTGCACAAGAGCACAAGCTATTAAATCCGACAGATGCAACTGATTTTCAAGATGATTGAGACAACAGCAAAGTTAGAAAAAATTTCAGTTACCTACATAAAAAAATATATTCATTTTGGGAGACAGAATGGCAAACCAAGTCCAGGCATTCAGAATCTAATACATTGGCTACATGGTATGTACACATCTCCATCCCACTGACAGCGATGCTTACAATAAATGCCAACTGTATTTTAGTTGCTGAAACATTAAATTCTATCAACTCCCTGCTAAGCTTTTTTGATACTGAAGGAGGAACAAAGTGATTTGAAAACACTTATTCTACTTTACTGTAAAACTGACTCATATGGTACGGATTTGGGAAGACTCCCACTGCAGCACATCCTTTGACATTTCCCACGCTTCACCTTTCTGCTCTATATGTGGCTATCATATGCGGTGCAGTCATTTTACTGAAAGAGTATTATTAAAATTTTGGTCATTTAAAATTTGCTTTTATAGCCAGGCTCTGCTCTTGGGCAGCGTTCCTGCAAACAAAGACATTTCCTTCGTATTATGCACCAGAGGAAACTCAGCGCAAGAGTTAAATATGCTTAAATTGCTGGATCTGCAATCCAGAGGGGGCTGTAGTTTGTTTTCTAAACTAGGAACAGAAGTCTAAACTAAGAGCAAGGAGAAAATGTCAGAGGAAAGTAAGGAGAAAATCCACAAATCATTTGAGAACTGTAGCTATCTCTGTGCACTGGGGACTGTTTGGAGATGCTTCCCAAGCTCCAGACACACATTTTCCATCATTATTGCCTTCAGGGACAAACAGCATGACAGACCATGTCAAGGGTTAATCTTACATACACACACACACCTTTTTTTAAAATCTTTTGAGATTTAAGACACTTTACCTTTTCTAAGAACTGCTTTCTTTTCTGGTTTGATTCAGTCCCAGCTCTCTTGCACAGCAGCTACTGAACATGTGTACATCTGCTTTCCATAACGTCTAAGCAGGGCTGTTAAGACGGACACAGTAACCGTGTTCATGTAACCTATGCATTTAGCACCACGATGCCTCTAGAGGTATTATGTCACAGAAAATACATCGATATGCTATGATCTCAGCCTGAGGCTAGATTACGGATGGCAGCCGCCTTTTGTGCCGTGCCCAGCCCGCAACAACCCTGCCTAGCTGCTCCCCTCCTCTTCCTCCTGGTTTTCTAGACTCCTCTCCCCTTTACCAACCTGGGTTTGCTTCCTGCTCTACACCAATCTTCCTACTCCATCTGTCATTCTCCACCTCTCCCTTACATGAGCCTTAAACCAAAGAAGCGAGCACACCAAGCACTGCCACATCAAACCACTCCACAAGGTCTGACTGCAAAGAAACAGCCTCAGGGCAGGCTGACTCCAGTGCAAACATGCTCCAAAATATCAGCGGATTATTACTTTCTGACTTGTTTCTAAACTAGAGAAAGTGGTCGCTGCCCCAGATACTCCTAATGTCTCTCCAAGTCCTTCTAGGACTTGTTGGGAAGGAAGGAAAAGGATGCACAACTGTTGCTGGTGCTGTTTAACCTACTATTTAAAAATAATTGAAATATTCCAGGAGTCCATTTCCTATTCTTATGCTTCACTTCAAGGGGGCAGAAAAAAAAAAATCAGCTGCATCATGTATAAATAAAGCTGGAGCACCTGAGAGCTGGTATTTCAGCAAAACTCTGCAATTCCACATCTCTAAAAGCACATAAATACAGTATTCCAAGGAGATACTTAAACTTCCAGTCTTAAGATTCCCATTAACTTCAAGAGAGTCAAAATTTCATCATCAGTTTTGCATCTTTTGTCACTTGATCTTCTATAAGAATTTTCAGGATGGAAAGCCTTGAAAGTAATCTCTTTCTTGGAAAGTTTTTGGGGAGAAAATAATTCTCTGAAATCTTTTAAACCCATACAGCAATAGTAACCAAGAAGGTGCAGAAACACGTGTCTGTATTTTTGCTTTTTTTCTGCTTTCCAGTAAGAGGGGTTTGTTTGCAATGCAGCACAAGGTAAATGGATTTGTGTCTAAAACCATCTCTCCCCTACACTGGAATCTGATTAATTGTATGAAAGAGATTTGTATATGGGGAGATTAACCAGCCTATGGAACTCTCAAAGGAGCTAAAGATAGCTCAGATATTAGCATGAGAAAAACCCGTAGGGCTACTTCTTTTTTTTTTTTTTTTTACACACATATTAGAAAGGGTTTTAGGTACCCATCTCCCACTGCAAAGACATGGCCACACAGCAGAGCATGGCCAGGCTGTGAAGATTTGAACCGATCACTGCTGATCAATAACCCATCGCCTGCATGCTCCAAGACCAACAAGCAGTGGCTGAAATGCTTCTTTTGGCTCAGTAACTAGACCAGATGATCTCAAATCATACCTAAAAGGTTTGAAAAAGTTCAGCTTTGAACTAGAGAGGCATAGTAGCAATCAATCCTGTCCTGGCAGAGGAATGAAAGGACCCCCAGGTGGATTGGGGCTTCGTACATTTGGGTTCTGGGGCACCTTGGCAAACACTCTTGGACAAGTTTTTATAATAGTTTGTTAAACTGACAGACACCTAACAAGATAACCCTGGCAGAACTGCATTTCTTCTCCCCCTTCAGCATCCCCATTCCTTTGCACTGAAGTTTTAACAACTGCTGAAAATCTGAAGCTCATCAGCTCTACGTACCACTGACCTACTAGGAGTTTAGTCTCTAAACAAAGAGGCCATCGCATAGAACATATCCTTTCCTGACTTCACCCTGTGAACAGGCTGCACAGAAAACAAAGGCCTGAAATTACAGTTTGCATGTATTCGATGTACAGTCTATGTTTTCCAAAAATTACTACAATTCTGAAGGAACTACAGTTTGGTGGTTTGTTGTGTTGCTTTATATAGCAAAAGAAAACAAAAAAAAAATCCCTTCTTTCTATAACCTACACCATTTAACCACAGAACTGTTAACCATTGCTGAAAGCACTGATGCATTACGACTGGGGGCAAGAGGGAGGCTTAATGCTTTGAAATGGCTGCAACCAAACAGCAGCTTTGCCTGTGGCTTTTCACGATGACATCAGATGCAAACTGCTTAGCCTGTTAAAAGATAGATATACATGCTCCAAGCTGGCCAAGGAATTGTTCCTACAACTAAGCATTGTCATACAATACTGCTGGTGACGTACACGAGATGGGGACGTAGCTCATTTATCAGCGATGCCCAGCGACCTACTTAGGGCACTCTGCTCCTGGCTTAATCATATTCTCAGCAAACAGTTTTAAGTATTGACCAATCTTGCGGCATATGGCATGTGCTGGTTTATCTGGAGCCTGATTACAAATGCAGAGGTGCCAAGCCCAAGCCTCCCGTCAGTCGGTCCTTCCTGTGATGACGCGGTAATCTAAAAAACCTTGATCTTGTCTCTCATGTGGTTGTGCGTGCTCTACAGCTGTCCTCGGCTGCTCAGAAACCCTTAAATCAAAATACGCCTGCTTTATGAAAACTGTTGTCTGCAGGCAACTCTTCACATTCACTCCGCAATCAATTCCCGTGTTAGGCACAAACACTGCTTCGCTGTGCTACTCCAGTTCGGGGAAAAAAACAGAACATGAGTCAAAACCTAAGAAAATGCTCTAAGGGGCTTACACATTTTATTTTTTAGGGTTTGGTATATAATCTGAGAGGAAAAGTCTGAAATATGATTTAACCACAAGGGTCTCATAGGAAATGAGCTCAGGAAGAGCTGTAACTTATTGCGCCATAGCCTGAACGCACAATGTCTTTCCTTCCCCATGCCATGCTTAGAGGCAGTGACCAAGGCCATCTCCAAGGTCAGCTCTTCTTCCAGTGTGCCAATTCCCTGGGCTGGCTGTGCCACCCAGCTCAGACCCACAGAAAGGCAGAGCCTGATGCTGCTGACCAACCCACGACTGCTCCTAAGCTGAAGCTGTCAGCCAAAACCAGCATGGACAGGAATAAGCACTGAATGACACCAGCACTGTTGAGGAACCACGTGAGCTGGAAGGATCTCTGCTCCCCTCACCCTCCCATGACACTGGAATATCTCCAAGCACTAATTCAAATATCCTCCCAGTAGAAATGGAAATCCACACAGAAAAGATGAAGACCAAAAATTGGTGCCCTGAGCATCTTCTCATTTATCCAAGTGTTAAGTCAAGCACTTCCAATTAGATGAGTAAAGTCAACATCTTTAGTTAGCCATCCTCTCCTTTCAGCTTCACTAGTCTGGATTTTAAGGCTAGTCACACAGGCTTATAGAAAGAGTAGTGCCACCATTGTCGGGATGCTGCCTGACAACATCAGGACCTAGAAATCGTTTTATACCATATCACAGCTCCTCCTCTACCGTCTTCCTAGCTTGCCATACACCACCACATCCAAATAAAAGGTTTTTATTAACCCTGGGATTGTACAGGTCTGCACGACAGCCAGGGCACGCTGCTGTCTGTGGCTCCATGATGGCCAACAGCCCGTGGCACTGAGACCCAGAAGGCACAGGGGCACCAGGTCTTCATTCAGAGTTACGTTACTCTGCCCAAATCACGGGGCATCAGCCCCACCACAGGGAGCATGGCTAAGGGTTCCCAGCCACCTTTTCCAAACAGCTGTGACTCCCCCCACCCCTTTTGCTAGTCCTTATATTCATGTAACTGCTGTAACACAGCATCCCAGGGAGGGGGGAAAAAGCAAACAAAAGACATTATAGCCAATTTGTATGGCAAATCAATTAAGTCCAGACATCTCATTAACCTTCTAACCTGTTTATCCCCCAGCTTTAATTTACACTACCACTTGCAAATGGATTTGACACACTGGCCCACTGTTTCCCTGGGAAGGTGCAACAGGCACGAACAGAGTCCTCGGATCCCAGTATACTCCATTTATCCAGGCCCTTCCCTCCCTCCTCCGTGCCATTCAACAGATGCTAAGAAGCATTGGAGGAAGAAAATAGGATACAGAAAATATGCAAGAGCTCTTTGAAAATTATGTAAGCCCTCCAGTGGGCCTCCTTTTTACCTTCTGCTCCTTTTAATTACTAGAAACTAAGAGCAGACTTGCCTACACCAAGAATGCCACCCATGGCCACATCAGCTGAGCCCCACGCTGGTGGCAGAGCCACGCACACAGGAGTCTCTTCATGCCACACTCCATGCATTCCCAGGACTGAACCATATAACATGCACTGAAACTAAGTTATAGGTAGAACGTGGAGGTTTGTTTTTAAATGTTCTAGCACAAAGCCTAGGAATGAGCCCCAGTTCTATAGCTGAGATGCATTCACAACCTTGACTCTGGGGAACTCTGCAGCAATTTCATCTCGCCAGCCAGAAAACGCCCTAGCTTCAGGGAAGGCAAACCCAGCATCCTCACAGTAACCCACAGGAAAATGCTCACCTGCATGCTAGACCCCAGCAGTTCATTCACTCCAGTCACATTTTCAAAATTATGGGATTCCAGGGTTTGTTAACACACTGAAAGGTTTCTGTACAATCCCCATCTCTGACTACAATGACATGCGTATTTCTAATGGACTGAAGTGCACGTTCTTAGCATGGGCTTTGCCATGTTTAACACATCAGAATCAAACTAAAGATCAAGTCTGACATAGCTGCACCCATGAAAGTCCAAGGAAACCAGCAAGATGAATCGCTGTATAAAATAGATCAAACCTTGAAATTCACGCAGTTGCAGGGAACATAAATCTTTCCAGGGCAAGCGTTGCTAACATCTGCAGAATAAGCTCTTAAAAAAAAAAGAAAGAGAAAAGGACAGCTTCAAGAAAATATTTTTTAAAAAGCAGAGAACACAAGTGAAAACCGGTACATTTTTCTAAACATCTGTTCCTGCCTCTGTACGAACCAGGCGTAACCAAAGCACTGCAGTCTTCCCCAGCCCGCAGAGACGGCTCTCCAGCCAGTGCCCCTGCAGCGGCTCAAAGATTTCCCAAGTTATAGCCAAGTAAAAATTGATTAAAGACTCGACTATTTCACTGCAGCTATTGGGAATCCTGCACAAAAGTTACAAGAATGAGCTCAGCTGCTCTTTGCCTCCCATTAGGCAAAACTAAATAAAGGCAGAGCTTAAAGAACACAATCCCCTAAAGGAAAAACCAGCAAGCCCCCCAGCCAGCAGCTACACACTGCTCTGTTCCAGCAGAGAGGCGCGAACGCTTTCAAATGGGTTTAAGACTGAAAACCAATACTCTGCAGAGGATGGAGACTGGAACCTTTCGGAGACACCAGTCTAACAAGCTCCTAAGCAGGCCTCTCCCTAGACCTCATCCTCCAGCCAGCACAGGCACTCCAAAACTTTTTTTTCTTCTAAGAACGGTGTCTTCAACATTAACAGTCTTCAGCTACATTCAACAAAGCTATGTTCATTAAGCCAAGGACCACCTAGTCCCATGTATTAAAAAAAACCCCGAGGGACCAGCAAGGTCAAAGGTAAAGCATTACATTATTGTACATCATATCATGGCTGGGTTAGAAAGCCCCGTTTACAAGCACATCGTGCACGGTAGCATTTGAACTGATATAAAGCAGCGAGTAGGCAGCCAGAAATCTCATCCTTACTTAGCAGGTTCTAAGCGAAGTTTATTTCAATTCAGTTCAAACCCATGCAAGGGAAATTTGAGTCAAATTGAAGCGTGGCTGTTACCCTCGGGAAAAAGGAGGATTTTCTCAAAATAGGTAGGTCTGGACTTAGAAACTCCATAAGGGAGAGGGAAAACGCGTGTCAGGGTATCATGTCCGCAGAGGACCTGCAGCTGAGGAGGGGTGGAGGAAGAGAGAGGCGAGAGGAAACCCACCGAGAACAATACGGGGAAAGGGACTATTCCCGGGGAAAGGGAGGATGCCAGGCCAGGCCGGGAAGGCAAACAAGGGTAACAAAGGCAGAGGAAGCGCCCTGGGCTTCCTCCGCCGGGGCTCGGTCCGGCAGGGATGTCTTTCTGTCCAGCCGTGGCTATTCCCAGCCCTGACGGCCCCCGCGCCGTGGCTGCAGGCAGCGCTGCCCGGCTCCTTTCCGTAAGGCGAGGGGCAGGGTGACACGGCTGGTGGCCCCCCCCTGCTCGGCAGACGAAGTTCGGGCGGGCGAAGCTCCGGGACCCTCAGCCCCCAGACCCCACGCATTGTCTGGAGGCGAGCACGGATCTGTCACCGCCCGCGCGGGATGGCAGCCGCCGCGCTCCGACCCGCACCGTGGGGAGCCCCCCCCCACCCAGGGTCCGCGTCCCCTGGCCCCCCCCTCGCTCCGCCAAGCAGCGGAGCTCAGCCCTGCGGGAAGCGCTGCCGGGGTGGGGAGGGGGTGGCCGCGCCTTTCCCCCCGCGCTGCCACGGCCGGGGGAGCCCGGCAGCCCCGCGTCCCCGTCCCCCCCCCCCGGCAGCCCCGCGCCGCCGCATCCCCGCCCCGCCCCGCAGAACAATGCGGGGCCCGGCCCTTACCGTGGCGGGGGCTCCGCGGAGCGGTGCGGGCAGCCCGGCTGGCGGCCGCCCGCCGAGCGCTCGGGGGTGCCGGCGGAGCCCAGCCCGCCCCGCCCGGCCCCGCCGCCGGTGCCGCCTCTCCCCTCGCATCCACCCCCGCGGCGGCGGCCGGGGCTCCTCACCGCACGCCCGGCGGGGCAGGGCTTAGCGCCGGCCCGGCTCCCCCCGCACCGGGGCGGGGGGGGGGGGGGGGGGGGAACGCTGCCCCCCGAGGCGGGTGCGAGGGGCAGCCCCGCCCCGGCGGCGGGGACCCTGCTCCCCCCGAGCCGGGTTTGTGTGTGCGGGGGGGGGAACGACGGGACCAAGAGCTCCGCAGCCACTCCCAGCAGCACAGGACCCGATGGCGATGGATGCTCAGGTCATGTTTACATCGGCGTGGCGTGAGCAGTGCGTGTGCGCCCACGCAGCCGCCACCTCAGCCCTCGCAGGGCACCGCGGCCGCGGGGAAGTGAAGAGCATCCTCGTCCCCAACTTCGGCCGGAGCCGGACCGCGGGGGGACGCGCCCAGCCCCGCTCCCCGGAGGGGCACGGGCAGCGCTGGCCGGTCCCCTGGGCCGGCTTCCCCGCAGGTGTCCCCCCCCCCGCCTTTAATTTCCTCCCACCCGCGGTCCACCAGGCGGGCAGGAGGCCCCGTGGCATCTCCCCTTAGGGGATACGTGGAGATTTCCACAGGGCAATGGGAAGGGGAGGGGGGACTGGATTTGCCTAAATCCAGCCTGACTCCGTTCCTAGGGGCCCTTTGTCATCCTTACCCTGTGGAACAGAACAATACGACGAGTTCAAGACTATCCGTGCTGGTATGTTACAAACGCAGGCTTCTAATTACCATATGGAAATGGGCTGTCTGAAGTACAGTAACGAATAGCAGCCTGGCTGCTGTTTGGGGGTTGTCAGATAAACTGGAGGTGCTGGCAAGCCATGTTAGAAGCCAGGCTTGCCCTTTGAAATCAGCAGCACCAGAGCAAGTCCTGTGTATTCCACAAAACCAACCACTGCAGCTGCCACAGCAATTGTGCTGCGAGGAATTCACTCTAACGCTTTGCCATGAAGAAGTATACTGGTTTGGTTTTTTTCCCAGAAATTTCACAAATCCTTGTTAGTCCCTTTAACCAAAATTAAGAGGATCACAAGATCCTCCTAGGTAAATAGGATTTTTTTTTTTTCTGCCCTGTAGAATTATATCAAATAAAAGTTATTAGCCCCAGCAATGCCAGGTCTTCCTATTTATCACATCTACAGACTACAGCACCCAGCTACCCAGTGCTTTTCTTAAAGCAGAGGAATAAACACAGCTTGACTCGCTCACATATTTTGCATACATCTCCATCTACACTTGTGCAGGATTCCTTGGCTATACTGCACCCACACCATTTTAGCAGTGACCTAATTCATGCTCTCTTGTGGGCTGGGAACAGGGAAGTGCTCTCAGATGTTTCCCATTCCCAGGAAGGTGGCAACATTTGCCTCTCCCACTCTACATTGCCACAAGTGAAGAGGGATATAACAACTTCAGGTCATCAGCTTTTGCACATCACCCTCCAAAACTTTCTTCCATATACCCTGCATCTTACAGATCCTTTCTGTCTGCTTTACTCACAGGACCTCAAGTTTCCCGCACAGCTGTACAACAGCGAGTTTATCTGCTCCCTAAAAATACCAAGCAGGTACATGTAGAACTAGCTAAAATCACCTCTATACCAGTAGGCTCTTCCCTGCCCAATTTCCAGCTACACATTGCCATCCCCCAGTCCGCTCTGTGCTGCAGAAGATGAAAAACAACTATGCAATCTCCCTAAAAAGACTGTTCTGTATCACAAGAAATTCTAATACCACCACTACCTATTATTTCACGCAGTACTTCATTAGGGGAAATTACACAGACAGATATTTTGATGTGATGTATGCATCCATTTGCCTTCCACAAATAATCCTAAATCAAATGCTAGAGACAGAGGGGCAAGCTCCTTTGAACAGGAAAGGTCAGCCAATATTTATAGTAGCTGAAATAAATGTTCTTTATCTGTTTTATAGCTGTATTATAATAAAATCAAAGGCTTGCAGAAAATAGTGCAGATGCACCTGAACCAAGTGCATACAGAAAATGAGTGATAGCAGCGCATGACAGCAAAGACCTTCTGATATGATTGAGGAAGGGATGCAGGGCAAAATTTTTCAGCTGAGTAGCCTCTGCTGGCTTTACACTTGACCCTGAGATACCAACCTGCAGCAGGACCCCGTTGCGGTAGGTGTCTGATGAAACCACAAGGTCTCTTGCCCTCAGGAAAAGAGACCAGACAAAACACAGAGCAAGGAACCTGAAGATGAGGTTTGCATGGGGTCTCGCAGCAAGCCATAAAGAATTTCTCCTGCTTTCAACCAAGCTAGCTCAGACTACACACCTCGCATTCAGAAGCCTCAGGTTTAGTGAGAAATCTCACTTCCAGTTCATGCTGGGGAGCAGGACCTAAAGTGGGACTTTACTGTTAAGTCCTTTTGCCTTCCTCTGCCAACAGCTATTTACGTAATTCAGAACTCCAGAGATTAAATGCATTGCAGCACAATTAGTCAACCTATCTATTTCCTGAAGGTTTGGCAGTCTAAAACAAAACCCCTGCATTCCCAGCCCTGAAACGTTATTTTTTGGATATCAACTTAAGTAAATATCTAAAGCCTATGGACATGAGAGTCAGTTTGGGTTAAAGATCTCTTGGGAACAGTGGCTGAATTTATGCTACTTTCCTTATGGGAAAGGTAGACCCCAGCACTGACCACAGCTCTTTGCAAAATCCCTTTTTAGCAAAGGAGGAATATTAATATTTAAAAAGCTACTTTGCCTCTCTGCTGAGATCTACCACTGATGTTAACCCGTACAAACTGCCAGAGTGGGTATCATTTATTATTTAGGGTGGAGAGTGCAATGCCAGGCTAAATGGACTTCTAGTCTAACCCATTGCAGCATTCTTCTGAGACCCCCCAGTAAAGACAAGCTGGTTTATGTCATTTGGCACTGACATAGACAGATCCTAAAATGAGCAGCACCTGAGTGATGGCAAGGCACAGGCTTGCAGTATTTCATGTCCTCTGCACAGCCCACCTTCACCCAGGTACACTAGCAGCAGATAGCCAGGCTTTGGGGGGCTTTGAGGGAAGAGTTGCTGTTTAGGCTGATGCATAAAATCCTCTTTTGGATTCTTCTGGAGCTGGAAAAATATCATCACTCCAGCAATAAACCACTTTCCATAACTGGAGGTTCCTTCCTTGCAGCCTGACTGGCAAACCAGAATACACTCTCATGCAAAGTCAGCCAGCTTAGCTCAAAATGCTTTTGTTGCCGATTTCAGCTAAATTGGCTGGTTTTGTCCTAAAGCAGAAACAAGCACTCACATGCTGGAGCTGTGCACCTGTGGTGGAGCACGAACCTCCAGAAGAGAATGACAGCAAACGGCTTGGAAGTGATCCATATTCATTTTGCAAATGGTGGAGTTTCAAACATGTGCAGAAACCTTTACAGTATGGGCACACAATATGTTAGCAACAATCCAAGGTAGACTACAGTCAACTCCAAATCCCCACAATCACCTCACATAAGCTCCAGAAATGCCACAGCCACCTGTTGTGTTTCAAATCTAAACCAGAACGTGCAGATTCTAAAAGCTGCTCAATCCTGAAAAACCATTTGGATGCTTCCATCTAAAATGATTTCCCAGTTATACATTTATTCCTTCCCCCCTTTTCAGAACAGGTCTGCTGAGCTGGAAAGAAAAGTCTTTAGCATACACATTCCTTTTGTGCTTCTGCAAACTGATTTCCCATGTTTCTATCACGAAGAGCCTCCAGGACAGGCAAGAGCTGCTCACCAGGGAGCTGGGTGAGGCCGACAGCCCGGTCGCTCTCCTGAACGCAACCCTCCTCCGTAAGAGAAGGAAACCGAAGCCCTCCCCATCCTTCCTACTTCCCTTCGCTTCTCCAAAATACCCTGGGGTCTGTTCCTCATCAAGACCTTTTGCAAGCAGCATCTATTTATGTGGTTTGATGTGGCTGATGTGGTTTAAATGAAGAAGTGGAAGGCAGGGGGTTGCTGGCTTTTCTCTCTCTGTTTTCAGATGCGTATCACTGAATAGTCAACTTCTGTATATTTTTAGAAAAGGAAATGAGGTAAATAAAATGCATAAAGATAGAGTAAAATGATGTAATTTACCTTAACTGCCAAAACACACAAACTGTTGTTATAAAAATACACCAGCAGAGCTGAGCCCTGAGAAACTCTTTACAGAGCCAACTTCTAGATGCCAGGATTTAAGTCCAAGGTCCAAATTCAGCAAATACATCCATACATGTTTAATCTCAAGCTTCCAGTGGGGCTCCTGGGGTATCGCTGGGACACCAGTGCACTCCTGATGTGAGCAGCCCATTTGCACCAGCCAATATTCCAAAGCTTGACAGGGCTGAAGCATCTTCCTCCACCTCTGCACTATTAGGCGACTCCTGTTTTCAGGTGTAGATCCTTGCATATCATCCAAAATAATTGACCATGTTTTCCTGAGTGTCTTCTTCCAAGCTGGTTCCCTTAACACCAGTTATCAAATGCATTCTGCATTGGAAATACGGAAAAAATAGGAAACCTCCCTCTATCAGCAGTGCTTTTCTTACCTTTGCCTGGCAAATGGTCTTTCCTGCCCTATTTGTGGCTGATACAAGATCTGTGACAGGAAGATTCTCTAACATATATTGGATTATCACCAGAAATAAGGATTTTGTTGGTCTTTCAGACAACACCATAATTCTCAGTGCCCTGTCCTGTTTTAATAAACCTCCTTGCTATCGATGCCAGCCAAAAGGGCTCTCGACACTCTTTAAAAGGTTAAAGCTACAGCATTTCTGTAACAGCACCGTGGCTTGTACGTAGGGTTCAGAGGGACCTGAGCTGCTTTATAAAGGAGATTTTTGTTACTTTTCCTGGTTTACAGATGGGAAAACTGGGAGATGAGAAGTAGCACTGTGCAGTCTTATCGCACTAGCAGATAAGTGGCTAAAATTTAAGTCTTCTAAGTACCAGAGTGAGCTTTTTGGGGTGCGCCCAGCCTCAAACAGAAGTGAAATAAGTGACATTCTTGCTTGTTATTAAACAATGTGCCCATACACAAATTTCAAAAATTGTCTCACTTATACCTGTGCTTTAAAGAGCTCATTAACCAAGCTTGCAGGTTTTTAAATTATTTTTTCATACCCCTTGCCTTAAATTCAGGTACTCTGATGCATACTAAGGCACTAAGCTGTATCAATACAATGTTACCTAAACATAGGCAAAAAACCTAGGGTTGCTAATTATGTCCAACAGTAATAATCTCTTAAATATTGCTACACAATCTTCAGTTCTCATTTAAATACAGTTCTGTTAGCAGATGTTCTTCTCAAATACTACAAAGACAATTAGAAATGGTATTGATTGTGACCACCATTAGCCTTGACAATTTGCTCTTCCCTACATGTATGGGTGATGCTTCTACCCAGTGTCCCACTGCCAGCTTTAGTCACCCCATGTTAGGGAAAGGCTGGGTGATAACCCCCCACTTTTCTGTCCTTCACGCAGACTGACTTTGATGCTGCCAATTTATGGTACTAAAATTAGGTGAGTGAACCTGAGCTTTACTCATGACACATGATTTCTTCAGTTTGCAATGATCTATCCCATCTATCTCTATCATCCATTTATATTGCGGGTGAGATACCATCTCCTACACACAGACTTAACACAATAGCTGAGCTCAGACTGCAGATAAAGTCTACAGAAGGAGCTGAACAATTTTTCAAATTTTTGGTTTCTAGGCCCTTAATTTTTCAAGTTCCTAAAGAAAGAGGCAGTTCTGCAGGCTAAGAGCAGGACAAGAAACACACACCCAGGTCCTATGCATGCTCTCACAGACCTTCCCCTTATCTGTGCTCTATAATAACAAGAGAAAACCAGCTGAAGGCATGGGTGTTACTCCTTTTATCACTAAAACTGTTCTCAGAGAAGCCATGGCTATTCTGATGGCTGATAGCACAATCTACTGGGCTTTCCTTGCATTTCTTCCACTTCATTATTCGCTGATCCTATTATTGTTTCCATAGAATTAAAGGCAGATTAGCAAGTGCAGAGTGGCTCGTTACAGGCATTCAGCCCAACCACCTTGAACTTCGCAGGCCATGGGATTTCACCCAGCAATTACTGCAGGTCTCCTGGCCACTGTTGAGCAAGAACAGGTCTTTCCAGGGGACACGCACTCCTATGTCTGCAGAGCCATTCATGCTAGAAGGGCTTCTGCTTCTGAGCATTTCTCTGCATCTTTATATATTTATATCTAATCAGAAATTGTACAAAGTTTTTACATTCATATTCCCAATTGATTTGTGCATTCAGAACAATTTAAATATTCATTAGTTTTTAAAGATACACTTATAAAACAATTTCCCAGTTTGTTCCCGGAGTCATATTAGCCCCTAGGGATTCAAGTTGTGCCCCCTGTATTTCAAAATGTTAACCAAACCATTCAAAGTCTGGCCTTCTCATGCCAAGGGGACCTCTAGACCTTGCCATGTATTAATAAAAATACTACTTTGTCTCACCAGGAGATCCAAAGGCGCATTACAAACATAAGTATTAGCAGCTTCCCTTATTTTTTTATGAATGGAGGTGGCTGAGGATCAGAAAGGGGAACAGGTTACCAGCAAGAAAGCTACACTCCTGGGTCACAGTCCTCCTCACAAATGCATCCTCATGCACAGACGCCTTCTGTGTGCTTTTTGCTCAAAATGCCTCCAGCACCTTGCCTACTTTCCTTTTCAGTCTTTGCTAAACTATGTATTTTGAAGTCTTGCTGAGACCCAAACATCAGTCACACTCACTATGGACTACTCCAGTACAGGAGGCTCTGGAGGGGCCTCTTTCATTAGTCCTGAAGCAGTGGTTTGCTAGAGGCTCACCATGGGTGGATGGGCAGGGCAAGCTGCAAGGACAGCCGCTGGACACGCACCCTGAGGTTGTGGCTGGAACCGCAGCACTTCTGGGGTGCAGGGGAAAGGCTGCTTGCAAGACCCTCTGTTTCAGCTTCCATCCTACCGTAAAAGAAATGCTCTTAGAACTTCACCTATTGCTTTCTCTTTCTATAGAATATTTTACAACATGCCCAAGCCTGTTCTCCACCATTTTATTGTCCTGGGATTTTGGTTGCTCACTAAGGAAGGGCTGTCAAACTTTTTTCCTGATGCATCAAGAAAAGAATGGCTTTACACTTATTTTAGTTCTCCTATACCAGGGCCAGAGCTCGAGGCTACTTTGCTTTTCTCTCCAGGCACATTTGACAGCCATAAACCAGAAGCACAGCTACTCTGCTAGCTGTCAGGCATATCTTGATGGCTACATGGGGGTTTGATGTGAGAGCTTTTTGTTTTGCCTTTCCACCAGCCAGTCTAAGAAGACGCACTAAGATGGAAAATAGCATAAGACTAGAGGCATTTAACCAGCTAAAAATACTACAAGAGGGTCAATGGACATAATTCTGACAAACAGAGTCCTGCTTGTTGGATCCCATTTATTTGGTCATAATAGCTGAAACTGCTCTGAAGGGTACATTCCAGTTTTGTTATGCTGGTGTCAAGAAGGAATAATGACATTTAGCCCACAAGATTTGCTCTGCCTCTTGAGTAATGCAACCTAGATCAGGCTCTGACCCTGAGCCATCTAGAATGAACTTGTTGACCTTCCATTAGTGCTCTCAGCCTCCAGAGTGCTCTTCATGGGTACTCTGGAATAACTTCTGGTGAATGAGTCAACTGTGCAATTACACTCATGGAAAGTCTTGGCCTCTCCATATATCAAGGGACAGAGCCTACAAGCATATCCATCATGAAACTTGTCTGTGATTTAAAGGAGAATGCCATATAACTCCATGAAGATAAAGCCATGCCATGTAACTCCATGAAAATAGAGTCATACATTAAATGTTCTCAAAAAACCCCACAGCAAGGATGACCATGGCAACGCTCACCATCTAAGCCACCTTTCAGCAGCATGTTTACCCTACGACTCAACTCCTGTGTGCAATCCATGCAACATCAATGAAAAAACGTAAGCATGAAGCTCACCAAAGCCACAAGATAAGCTGAACTCCATGATGCCTTCAGACATCAGCAACACTCACTCAAAACCTCACTTCTACAGTGCAGTAGTAGCAAAAACAGTCCCTAGAGTTTAAAGAACAGATAAGGAAAGTGTTTGCTGTGGAAAAAAAATTGTATAGCTGATCTTACCTTCAGCAAAGAGACCATCAGGGAGCACAGAGGGAGAGCAGAGCGTTGCACCACAGCAGAGCAGGGCTCAACCCTTTGGTATCTGAGCAGGGCAGGCGCAGAACTGGTGACCAGCTTCAGGAGGGAGTCCAGATCACAAAGCAAATTAATGGAGGAAGCAGATCCATGGTTAAGCAGGGAATTCAGCCTCTGTGGTGGGGTCCACAGGCAGGCATGGCTGAGCTGAGGACCAGTGCTGCTCCAACATGGTTCTAAAGAGGGAATGCCTGACCCCAGCTGAGTTTAAATGGGCTCCTTGGCCCATGGAAATGGGTGGAGGCTCCAGGTGAAGCTGGGCAGGGCCATTAAGGCTAATTAGTACCCTCTGTCAGAGACCCTTTCAAAGCAATTCTGGACAATTCCATACAGTGATTTTAAAGCTCGTTCCACAGTCAGACTAGACTCTGCGCTTTCTGCAAATACTCATCTCCATTAATGTAGGCATCTCCACTTCCAGAAGGTTTAAAAAAGAGGTCAGAGAAGTGTGTGGCAGGGAGGCTGTAGACAATACAGAAGGTGTCTGAGAAATGTGGGGGGACAGTAGGCTGCATCAGGAAATTATTTTAAAGCCAGCTATGATTTTTAACATCTGATTCCAGGGCAGTGCGACGGCTTCACAGAGACGGGAGGCATTGCAATGAGACTACTTGAACTAGAGTATGCCTCGTTTTCTTCTCTTCTTGCAATTGAGAATAGAGTTTAAAGCCAGAATACAGGTTTGGGGTTTTTTTCTGGCCCACGCAGGTTAGCATGGAAGGCTGGGTTTGATAGATTTTTATGTCTAGAAGAGGAACAGCACTTACATCTGTTTATACTGTATAAACAAACAAACAAAATCTGTTAGGCCACAGTATGATGGGCCTTCCAGAAATTATCCACAAGCACCTGCCTCATTAAAACTCAAGTTACCTGGGCTTCTACACACGCTTTTGAAAATCCCACCCTACTCATTTAGAAAAGACTATCTGCTACCAGCAGAAAAACTCGTCTGGGAAGGCACTGAAAGTACACAGCATCTCACAGCAGCAAGCCTTTAATTACCACATGGTAATCACCAGTGATTAAATTGTGATCAGGTCCTTATGAGTTTCCTTCTAACCTCCTTTATCTGTACCAAACCGGTAGGGAACCTGGATCAAAAGAGTAAAAGTGAGGTGGCAAGCCACTGCCCTTCATTCCAGGGGTACAGCTGTATAAAAGGGTATTAAATCAGCTTTATTTCTTAGGAATACTTAACATGTTACAGCTTAGAAGATGGCGATTTCATGGGAAAGGATTAGAACGGTTTGGGTTGTGTTTAATGAACACCATCTTAGACCTACATTTTCTGCTTTCTTAAACCATAAAGGGTTCCTAATTCCAGTGTTCTTCACACGTAGCCATTTATTCAAATTGCTGGCTATACCTTGCAACCTGTATGCCACTTTACTACTTTTTCCCGTTAACGATCGTACGCTTTCCAGATATGGAAATTGTTGTATCTTAATCTTAACTGCAGGTTGATTTGTATTCACCGAAGCATGCGGATAATCCACAAGAGCCTATGCTTAAAAATTGCTGCTAAAGTCAGTGCAGCCAATGCAGATGGCTATGCAGCAAGGATAATCTCCGTGTGGGTTTCATCCATTGCTACAACAGCCCAGTTACAGAGCATCCATTCCCATAGGAATCAATAGGCTCCAGGGGGCGAAAAGAGGCATAAATAAATAAACAAACAAACAAACACGATAAATTGGATACCCAGCCTGCCAGCAGATTAAGTGAAGGAGGAGTATTAAGTTGTTTGGGTTCCCATTTAAAAATAAATAAATCGAATCTCCCAGTCAATCTGCTTAATGTCTGATTGACATTAAGCAGATAAGTAGTGATTTAACCTTATGGGGTAGATTTCTTCCTACGATGCAGAGGTCGTGTCATACTTGGAAGATGACAAGTGAATTTTTTAATTTCCTGTCCCACCACAGCCCAGCCACGTATTTGCTGGAAGGCGAGGGTGCTCCTTGTTTTTCTATTTCGGATGCTCCTGGGGCATTCTGGTAGGGGTCAGCAGTGTAAAAACAACGCTGTCAAATGGCACGATGGTGCTGTAAATAATTCCACGCAGGGAAAAGGTCACCTCATTTAAGGCAGTATGAAAAGGTTTCGTATGGGACATATTCAGCTGGTCATTCAGCGTTTTCCATTCCGGCGAGCCATTCTTCACAGCTCCTTGAATTGCACATCCTCGCCGGCTCCACGAGGGCCAGCAGAACCCACCATGCAAAACAGTCAAGTGCCACAACAGCCACCGAGGTTTGCTGCATCGTATTTTATTGCCTTGATTTATCTCTCTATTTCTTACAGACTTATTGAGCTTAAATTGCCTTGCACAGCCGAGCTTCCCCAGCCGCTTACCAGATTCTGCAAGAGGTGATTTTTCACTTTGCGTTCAGATGTCAGCGCCGGTCCTCTGCACCTGCGCCTGGGGGCCTTAACCCCCGGGGTCCCAGGGGATGCCCACTCCTGATTCCTTCCCTGTCCGGGCATCTCCGCCATCCACTTGCCACACCATAAAAGATTAACACATGTAGTACCCTTTCCTTTTTAGTTTTGCCCTCTTTCCTCTTCTCTCCTCCCTGAAATAAGTAAGTACTGAGCCTGAAGTGGAAAGTTTGCAATTATTATTATGGCCTTTGAGCATTTTGTTCAATCAAACCACCTGAAATACGTTGTTCAGTAGCGTTTTTTTTTGTTGACAGCCAATGGTCCGCAATGACAGCATGAAGAGATCAGCACAGTGCAGTCCAATCCATTAACTTCTTTAAATAATCTTTGATACGGATACCAGGCTGGCCAGGCACCCTCAATACCTGCCAAGGCATCTGCCCAGGCAGCTCTGCCATCTAGACTGTCATCTCAGGCCTGGTGGCAGTGGGCTGGATCTAATGGCACCGCTCCACTAAAGACATGGGAGTTGTGCTACCTTATAGCAGAGGAGTGTCTCCCTGTTTTTCCCCCATCTCCTTGGAAAGGGTTCCAGCAGGAATCGCAGGTATAGCCACAGTTGTCCTGCCGTCTTCATAGAATCACAGAATCATTTAGGTTGGAAAAGACCTTTAAGATCATCAAGTCCAACTGTTAACTTAACCCTGCCATCCCACCACTAAACCCTGTCCCTAAGCACCTCGTCTGCCCAGCTTTTCAATACCTCCAGGGATGGGGACTCGACCCCTTCCCTGGGCAGCCCCTTCCAGTGCTTGACAACCCTTTCAGTGAAAAAAAGTTTTCCTAATGTCCAACCTAAACCTGCCCTGGCGCAACTTGAGGCCGTTTCCCCTCATCCTATCGCCCGTTGCTTGGGAGAAGAGACCAACACCCACCTCACTACACCCTCCCGTCAGGCAGCTGTAGAGAGTCTTCTCCTCCACACAGCAGTTTCTCAAGGTGATTTCTCAAGCCCTCCTGCCCTCACTGTCCCTCAGGCTTTGTTAATGTCATTTAAACACCCGTCCGCTTCCAGCCTGCTTTCCTGGCTCAACTTTCCACCTTGTCTTAAAGCCTTTTAATTTCAATGTTATTCCCTCACTCTCTGCAATTCATTGAGCATAAAGCTGCAGTGAGGTGGCTCCCTGCTCTCCCTTCTCAGTTTGCTCTGCAGACGGTAAAGATGTTTTTACGCCCTCACGTTTATTGCCAGGGAACATCTCCGCTTCATTTGCCAGGTTACCTCCAGCAGCCTCCCCCGTCGCCCCGCTGCAGGCGTGCTTAGGCTGCTCGGGAGCCAGCTCCTGAGAGGCCACAGCGTATAACACGGCACTTTGGGGTAATTCAGCATCATTTGGGGTGTCTCAAAAGTGGTGATTTAGGAGCTGAAAAGAAGCACTTCTGCCCCCCGCACCGCACAGAGAAGCGGGATGCTGGGGTGCGCTGTCATTCTCATCCCAGGGAGCCCTGAAAATCCTACCCATGCCTTTTCCCACGGAGCAGGGATTGCCCCTGCAATTCCCATCATGTGTTTGGATCACTGAGTTTCTAAACCTCACACAGCCTGTAAATGACAACTAAACACTCCAGCCTACACGGGTGAGGACGCGGATGCATTGGATGGCACAGAGCACGGCGCCGAGGGCTGCAGGGAGCACTCGTGCTAGAAACACAGCATAGCTGCTTTGCTGTAGGAAGCAGGGAAGGGAAATCTGGGGAGAGGGCAAAGGAAAAGCTGTTGTAAAAGGAGACATGTTAGACCTCACAGAAGCCTTATGCATAAAAGAAAGAACCATTTAGGACCAGAACTGCCCAATTTGTAGAAGGGCAGGAGCATACGTAACTACAGCATCACACTGGTTTCCTACCACAGAGCCCCAAGCAGTGCTACCCCCAATGGCATTTGTCAGGGCTTTTTCAGCAAGGACACTAGTTAGCCATCAAATCTTGGGTGCCTTAATGCTAACCACTTATTTTAAGTCCTCGAAAATCTTCTTTTGCTGATCTCATTTCAGTTTTTCCTCTCTGAAATGCAGCGGCCCAACTCTGCCAAGCTGGAGAGTGCAACAGGCAGCAGAGCTGCGGTGGGAGCTGTGAGCGATGCCCGTCCTCTCCAGCCACCGCCACCAGCAAAGTCCATCGCACGCAAGCATCAGAGCATCTGCTGGTGGTCGAGGCAGCGAATGCTTAAATGGCCACAACCCCCACCTCCCGCTGGCATTTCTGTATCAATGACAGAAGGAGAGGGGGCTGAGCAATGCAAAAAATCCCATTGCCATGAATATTCATGTGAATTTTCAAGCATGCTTGGTGTTTGCATGTCCTTTGTGTTCGCTTCTGGTTGAATGCACCAGCAGATGAGTTTCTGAGGAACACGGGAGAAAGAGTACCTTCTGACGGGGACTTCAGATTTGTTGTTATTATTTATTGCTGGTGCCACCATTGCACCCAGGAGTTACATCCATGAGCCGCATGAGCCAGGTGCTACAGACACAGCCCCTGCCCGGAGGAGCCTGCGTGCTAACGCGAGAGGGGAGAAGCCACTGAGGAGCCTCAGGGAAAAGAAGAGATGGCACTGGCAGGGGCAGCCAGAGCGATCACCACAGAATCACAGAATGGCAGGGGTTGGAAGGGACCTCGGGAGATCACCCAGTCCAACCCCCTTGCTAAAGCAGGCTCTCCTAGAGCATGCTACACAGGACTTCATCCAGACGGGCTTTGAATATCTCCAGAGAAGGAGACTCCACAACCCCCCTGGGCAGCCTGTTCCAGTGCTCTGTCACCTTTAGAGTAAAGAAGTTCTTCCTCATATTCAACTGAAACCTCTTATGTTTCAGTTTGCACCCGTTGGACTGATGGGGACTGGGCAGATGACTGTGCAAGCTTGGGAGACAGCAGAAAGACGCTGGTTGGAGAAGCAAAGTGGGCAACGGTGGCTTCTTTCAGAGCTGATGGAGCTGGTGTTGACTTTGGGATGCCGAAGGAGCGGCAGCGGCCGGGGCTGTGGCATCAGACCTCTCGCAACAGCGGTGGGGGGTGCGTGCAGCCAGCAGAGCAGGGGTCTGCTCCTGCAATCTGTGCAGCCCCTCAGAAGGGCTCGGAATTTGAATTTCAAATGTTAAATAGTAACTCAGCCCACCAGGAAATTGCCAAGCAAGAAACATTTGTGAAAATCATTTGGTAATGTTTTAACAATCTCTGTAACATTTGGGTAAGAACTCAACCTGTTCTCAGGCAATTTGCAGGTGGAAAGGGATGAATAAATTATTCCCTGTGATTTTTTTTTTGCCCAGGCTATTTCGCAGCTGTTTAACTGAAATTCCAAACCACTTATTTTTGTTTAACATCCTAACAAAAGAAATATGATTCAGACTTAATGCAGCTAGGAAATGTGTCCTGTGATGAACCTCTTGTATTGAAAATTATGTGATGTGGTGTCTTCAACTGTGGAGTCTTTGGTGAATGAAGAACTTTTGCTTCCCTGTATCTGCAAATGTCAGGAGGAGAATTCACCCTGGATGTTGCATTTCTGAGCTGAGCCAACCAGGGATGAATTTCCTTTTCTGCAACAAAAATAAACCTTTCTTTCTGTAAAAATTCAATCATTTACAATGTCTCGAAGGCAGCAAAGCAACAACAAAGAGCAAGGACACCAACCGAGGCAAGTGTGGAAATTTCCATCATAGAGACAGGTTCCCTTGGACAGCCGAGGACATGATTTGTGGCCGGCTGAAAAAAGTATGTCGAGAGGCATCAGGAAAGCTCTCGACCTGAATGCTTGAGGAGCTGAAATTGCCCCTTTCTCCCCCCTTTTCTCCTCACCCTCCTTCTCCACTGTACTTCATACGTGTTTAATTTCAAAGGTCCTCCGGGGTCTGGCCTCTGGCACCGTGACTAAAATGAAATGTTCTGGCTGGGAGCTGAGGAGGGGAGAGGGGAGGGACGGGGAACAAAGCCGGCGGGCTGTGCCAGGGGAGAGGCTCCCAGGCTGTCACCGCTCCGGCATGACCGACTGCAGACAGCTAATTAACAGTCGACACAAATAATTAACATCTGTGAAGCCAGCCAGCTTTGCCTGGGGACCTCGAAGAAGCAAATCCGCGGCCGAGCGGCGCAGTCCGCGGGTGCACGACAAATGCTCATTTCGGATGATGGGACTGTCCCGGGCAGAGCTGTTCCTACCATTGCAAATGCCAGCGTGGTTCCTTTAGGATGGGTTTGTAGACACCAGGGCTGTTATAGATGGCACAAACCAGGGCTACCCTCTTCATTTCTTCCCGTTAGGCCACCATCTGGGTTTAGGAGGCAGAAATTCCTTCCCCGCTGCAAACAGTGAGTGGGTTTTTCTCACGGCAAAGAGTAACTGGGGATGGGGGGGGGTGGGATCTGTGATTGCTCCCCAAAAGCCAGGCATGGGTTATCAGTGGCCACCTCAGCATATTGGTGACCTCTCCCTTCTGCACACCCGACTGCCTCGGCAGCTGGGGCCTTCAGCGCTTGTGGCTTTTATGGCGTAATGCTTCAGCGAGAAATTTAAATAAATTACAGCCCTGTAACAGAGAGAGTGTTTAGTTTTGACGTTAGATAACGCGAAGTTATGTCCTTAGAGCTTTATTCATCAAAATGGGTACACACTCTGTCACTGGGAGGGCACCCAGCAGACGTGAAAGGTCAGAGACGTGGATTCAGCGCTCCATTAAACTGTTCACCCTCAAATCTGAGCGTGGGGAGCGTGTTTTTCCCCTCACTCTCCAGTAAGCAGAACAGGACCGCGATGAAGCCGAATTTGCTACCCCACCACCCCTGGCACGACTAACAGGGATGGATGGTTGGAGCAATTTACCCAGAGCTGAACAAGCCAAGAGCCTCCTCATAGCAAGTGCCTGTCCTGGGCTGGCAGAGCGGCTGCTGGAAGGCGAAGGGAGGCTCCAGGCACGTGCTGAGTACGGAGCCTCCTCAAAGAGAGTTTCCAAATCCACAGCTTCGCCTTGCGAACTTCCATTTGCTAGGAAACAGAGACAGCTTCTCAGTGTAGACATTTCAGCTGTAGAAGGGAACGTTACATTTAAAATTCCCTCAGGATTGACTAAAAATGCATAGCTTTCCTCCAGAAGTGTTTTACCTTCATATATTCATGGATCTAATAGCCAGGGGCAGCCACAGCTCGGGACTAGACATGCAAACTGCAAACCATCCAGCCTGGGCTGCTGAGCCCTGCCAGAGCCAGCGGGGCTGATAAATAAGACCCCTAAATCAAAGCTCCACAGTAGCGCTATTGAAGAACAAATTGCTCTTTGCATGCTCCATGATCATATAATGCAGGAGAGTTAATTTTCATTAGTTTGCAAATAGCTTATAAGACTCAACAAATAGCGACGCTTTTCTCTCACCTGCCGAATACTTTACATATTTGCATATTTAGGTAATGACAATATTTTTTTTTTATGCTATAGCTTTGCTTGTGGTCATAAATCCATAATGCACCTCAAGGCTTTATTGTCCCCCAAAATGTGATGTGCTTCAGTTTTTCCAAGTTGTCAGCATGCATCTGCAATTCATTAAGCAACCTGACCAACGCATTTTCCATTCCATAGTCACTATCTTTGTACGACCCTTTTGGTCTGATGACTCAAACGTATTTAATAAATTATTAGCAGAGATTACATTATTGAGAGAGGAGCTGTGCAATTAGTTCAGAGAGTGCTCAGAATCGCGGTTATTGGGTTCTGCCAAAATTGGAAAGGGAAAGTTGTCAGGAAAACTCCATAGGAGGAAGGAAAAGAGCACAGAAAATTGAAACCCAGCATATTTTCAGATAAAAAACGAGTCTCGAATGGCTGCAGTTCATAACTCCTTCTGTGAATTTTAGCTGTCAGATGCTTTAAGGACACAAACCTCCATCTCTCTCTGGCCCCGCATGGGAAATACAAGATTTGAGGGGGGACGGGGTCTGCCCCGGCCACTGAGGTGCAGCTGGGAGCATGGCCAGCAAAAGGCTGGGTGGAACAGTATTTTAAATGATAATGGTTGCCATCTTCCTCCATTCTGAACTAATTTGCTCATGGTTTTCTAGCAATGTCTAGAGGAGGGTCGTGGACTCCTGGTGCTGAGCTGGGTGCTGTGAAGATGGTCCATGCCCATGGGTGGGAAGATTGGGGATGGACTGGCAGGTGGGGTTGAAGGACATGTACCCCAGGCTGGGATTAGCTGGTCCAGAAAGGCCCTGCTGCTTCTGCGCTGGTGTCTTCAGTCTCAGAGAGAGCTCAGTAGCAGTGATTTTCTATGCTGCATTTTTCATACGCTTTGCCTTGTCCGGCTTTAAATTCCTAAGAGTTAAAAGGGTTTGCTTGGCCTGTGCAGCTTTGGTTTTGTCTGAATCTAGCCAGCGAGCTGTAAGTCTTAAAGTAATAAACATTACTGGTGTTCTGATAAATGATAGCAGTGTAGCAGAAAAAGCCGCCCATTCAAATTCATAGAAGGTCTCGGCTTCAATCATATCTTATTACTTTCAGAGTATTCGATCTTCATCTCAAATCATTCAGTGGCAGTTTAATCAATACATCAAAATCGTGCACAATTCCTTCTGCTTACTGAATAGCTTGCATCTGAAGTGGTTTCTGGGTTGTATTCTGGAATCAGGCAAATAATTAAATCAAAGACTTAGTGATAGAAATACTCCTGAAAGAACCTCATTATTTTCCTTATGATTTATCTACATTTCCTGGCCTCAGTTTGTACATGACACTGAAGTTTAAACAAATCTTTCAAATCCTTTCCAGACATTAATTCTGAGAGGACCGCTGAGGTCCAGGTGAGGATTACAGCTATTTCTCAGAGCCAGTAACCAGAGCAGACAGGGGTTAGCATGGTCCAGCCTGGTCACTCTTCTTTGGTTTCGCTGTTTTGAGACTGTAGAATCTTACCTGAAATTCAGGTCTTAGCTCTTTGCTTGTTCAATATCTTAAATCAATGGACTGCTTTGAAAAAGATGACCTTAAAAACATGTCTAAAAGCCAACTCTAAGGGGCAAATGTCCCTTTTCCTTTCCTACCAAAGCAATATAACGCTACCTCCTCTCCCAGCAATTATCCAGGAGTGTTTTCTCAAATCCTAATTTCTTCACATCAGAGACACAACTCAAAAAATTAGTTTCTCTGCCTTCTTCACCTTTTTTCTTGCCCATCTCTTTATTTTAATCTCCTGCTTATTTTAATCACACTGCAGATTAGGAACCCTATTATATAAGGGTCAAACCGAATGCTATCAATCATGGGAAATAGTTATTTGTGATGAAGAGGGTTTGGGTTTTTTTTTCATTTATTCTCCCTTCATTCTATTCATTCTCCCTTCAGTCTGCTGTCCTGGTACGATCTCCTTGCAGCTGTGTTGAGAAGCCACCAGGAGCAGACTTCGCTAAGTAACGAAGAAGACCCGGTTTTGGGCTGCTTTTCAGATGGCGGGTGCCTTGGTGCAGTATCACCCAAATGCCTGATACCCCACATCTTCCCTCCAGATAAAACCATGATGAGATACAGATGCAATTGCAGTCATCGGGAGCGTTTAACCTTCTATGAGTTGGATGTGGGGTAAAATAAGCCTGGTCCAATTTTCTTGGTGAATTTAAAAGCATTGCTCAGTGCTGGGTGGTCCGAGCTCCCACACGCGCTCCGTTAGGCAGCCAGGAGAGAGGTCCCTTTGCTTCCCCGAGCAGCCCTCGCTGCCATAAGGGCTCATTTAGATTATATATGCCCGTAAGAGCCATATTCTGATAGAGTGATTTAATAGTGAAAAGAAGTCAAAGTAACAGCTCATCAAGGAAGTCATATGTCACCATGAGCTACGCGGTACCTCCATACCTGTCTCGGGAACACATCCTTCGTCATGCTGTGAATCACTTACAGAACTGTGATCCATCCTATGGTTTAAACCAGGGGCGAACAAGCAACGTCTTTCACCAGAACTTCATGAAACTGTCACTGACTTAATGAAATTGTCATCTCTCCATTGACTTCAAAGAGAGATGGGCTGGGGCCAGCCGTCAAGTTACCATCAAATTACAGTAATGCCATTCTTCTTCTTATCAGATTTCCTCTTGTGTTTTTAAGGGTGATGGAGAGCACAAGCACCTGAATTCTTCTGAGATTAGGTCACTTGCTTGAAGTAATTTTCTTCTGCACTTTGTGTGCTTTTCTTTTCATCCTCAAGAGAGAGGCCAACAGAGAGCACTGGCGCTTTTTTTTTTTTCCCCAATATGTTACACTTTTTTACATCTCAGGTTGTGCATCTTAAGAAAGCTTAGCAATAAGCCTTGCGTGCGATACCCAGGTGACCTCCAGCTGTGATGGCATGTGCTATATTATAATTGTTTTCTGCTCTGACATATTACACAAAGCAAGACGTTACCCATCTCAGAAGGCACCGAACATTGCTATAATGTGCTTAAATTATTTTATAAGAATGACAAGGCTCCTGGGGTGGTGGTGGTGGGGTTGCTGTTGGTATATTTGGTGCTCTGCTTTTGACAGCACGGTAGGAAAAAGGCACGTGTTAGCCTATTGCCTTGGGTTCCTTCACCGCAAAGGATCCTCTCGGGCCACAGCAGACGGTGCAGAGGCAGCAGAGGGAGCCTGGGGCAGCTGCGTGTTTTGCAGGGACCAGCTTTGCCTTCTCAGAACGGTCTGGTTCAGCAGCTGGAGCGAAGTTGGTAAAAGTGTTCTGTCAAGACTGGATGTTTCACTGAAACCAAACGAACTTCTTCCTTTTAAGGGTTTTTAAAATAAAACTCAGACCCTCCTCCCCAATATTTATGCCAAAAGTGAAAGTATTTGATTCCAAAACACAGCAATGCGCCTGATGTAGCCTGAGCACCTCATGGCTTCACTCTCCTCTGAACCGGGTTTGCTCAGCAGGCTTCCTCAGCTGGATTTTCACATCAGTTCCATCTTGTTTTAGTTAAAACTGTTTTCACTTTTCATTTCAAAATGCAGTTTCCCACTGACGTCCGCTTTCTCCAAAGAAAGCCTGTGGGCTCCTTCCCCATGCTTGGCTCTTTCTTGACAGTGGGATACCATTAATCCAGATGCCCAAATGTTACATCCCTCACCCTTCAGCCTCAAAGGATGCTTTTAGCAGGATATTTTATTCTCTGGTTTGTAAAGTCCATCCTAGGGTCAAATCACGAGCTGCATGTACATGGCAGAGTGTGTTGGATGCAAGGTCAAACACATCATATGGTCCAATGAGAAGAAAATGCCATTTGAGGGTTACAAGATCATTTTTAACCTTGTCAGATGAAACCAACAAAATAGAAAGGATTGTAAAGAAGAGCCGTAAAGCCGAGATTCATAACCCAACAGATTATGTATGACCAATCCATTTTGGCTATGTATTATTCATCACTACTATATTATTCTGGCTTTCTGGCTTTTGGGCAAGTCCTACACATAAAATGCTAGCTTAGAAGAGTATATTTTTTTCCTGGGCTTTGCTGTGGGAAGAGAAAATGGCATCATTTGATGGAATCCTGCATAATAAGACAACACAAATGAAAAATGAGCAAGCTTGTCACGATGGAGTCAGTGCATTGCTTTTTAGATGAAAACCAATTGAGTAGTTAATTTTAAAGTAAATTGCCCTTGTTTCTCACGGTAAGGCATTTTGACATTTGTGTTGACAGTTTCCCGATTAAATGTGAATATTTTGGTGGCATTTGAGGGTAAACCAAGCCAGGTGTTTCAAGGGCCATATAGATCTAATTTCTATTAAGGCAGACGGTCCGTGCCCCTCCGGGCATCAGAGTGGATGAAATCCATTATTTTTTGTGTAGAGTAAGCCTCCATTACAAACAGCAGCTCGCGCTGTTGCCAGAGGCATTTGGTAATGTGCATCACAGGTACCAAGTAAAAATGTTATCTGCTTCTACTGTAATCTTTTTACTGCACAAAAGCAGATCCTTGAGCACTTTGCAGGGATTTTCAAGCCTCTCCCTTGGCTGGAGGGAGGGAGGGAACTCCCCGAGGGGCACGGGGATAGAGCTCCTCTCCGCTCTAGGCAGCACTGGGGGGAAACCCAAGCAGGGAATCCAAATAAAAGGAGAAATGCAGTAAATGGGGAAGGGTAATAGCAAGTTTGAGGGTGGTGGGAAGTTTTTCCTTCAGAAGGTGAACTTTGATTGACAATTCCCCGCACTGATAGACTTCAGAAAGGTGTGGACAGAAGAGATCTGGCCATTCACAAGCTGCAGAAACCCTTGGGTCTGCTTCATTTTCACATGGGTCTCCAGCACAGGTGGGTGCTCCAGTGATTGCACAGCAAAAGCATAGGTGTAAGCTCTGCTATCCCTAATGCAGTGGCCCAAAAACCTCATCTTGTGAAGGTACCTAGCTTTTCAAGACCCTTTTAGTGGAAATAACCTCACTTTTTTTGTTTCAAACTGTAAAAACAACTGAAATATTAAGCCCATTCATTCGAGATGCCAGGAAGTATTTGTCCAACTTTTTATTCCCACTTAAGCCAACAGGATTCTTTGCAAATGCAGCACAAATATGTACAAGCAATAGTTTTGACTCACATAGGGCCTCTGGTTTATCCACTTCCCTGCATTTCTGCATCCCATATGGGAGTGAGAACAGAAACGAAACTCTATTCCTCTTTTGGGGAAGGGAAACTGAGGCACAAAAGTATCAAGTCCACGACCTTCTCTGTCTCCAGCCAAGCTAAGGCTTGAGCCCTTCAGGGTGCAAAATTTGAACCCCGTGCACAGTCAGCCTCCCGCTCTCTCTGCCTCTCAGAATAATTCAGAAAGTTGAAATAATGGGACAACAGACTGTTTGTTACCGTTGCTAGCGGCCAGTTGCTACAGGAGATTTCGGTACTCTCCTCCACTGCCAGGGGGGATCTCTTCATGTGCCTGAGGGATGCATAAAGGATTTGACTTTCCAGACACAGTTTTGTGCTTAAAATATCTCCTTACACAGATTAAAGTACTTATTTCTGATTTAACAAAGCCCCCTTGAAATGCTGGATGGAACACAACATGGTTTTCATTCAGCTTCATCTGCCAAGCTTAATCAGGGAAGAATTAGCGGTTTGCCTGATGGGAATTCGTGCTAACTTAAAGACTCAGTTTCCCTCTTGCACTGACGGCTGGTGGATGCTCAGAGCCTGGTCAGATAGGCTATAAACGTGAAACCTGTGAAATACCGGAGGAGAAAATAGCATCGATCACAGCTGTAGAATTAGATGTTTCGTATTTTGCTATATGGAGGTGCATTGGCTCCATTCTTTAGGGCTCAGCTTTCTCACTCCTTGAGTAACCTGGGAGTAGCTGGGTTCACGTGAAAGCCGTGCCGGTGAGCCAGAGCAGCTCAGCCTGCCTGGAGCCGTACGGGCTGGCCTGGGGCTGCCCACGCTGCCAAGCAGGCAGCTTGGGGAAAGTAAATATACATTAATATAGCATAGTTAGATATAAACCCATATAGAAATATGTAGAAGGATGAGTACATTTTACTTTAAATCTCTTTGAAACATACTTCTGTAATCCGGAGACATTCCCAGCTGGCCTTTGTGCCCTTACATCAATGCAGCCACATGTTGAACCATGCCAGGAGCTCTTCTACTTTCATATCAGAGTATTGAAAACCACCCTCAAAAATTTACGTGAGGGAGGAATAAATGATTCATGACTTTTTTTTTAATTTAAGTTTAGCTTCTTCTTGCTCTGTGAAATTTGTCAGCCCTTTTTAAGGACTTTATCAACCCTCCAGATTCCATTAGACTTTTTTTGGTGCGAAATATAACCCCCCAAATCTTGCAATATGTAAAATCGACTGGGCATGTTTTCTACCCTAGGAGAAAAATGTAAAGATTGTAACATTTTAGGGTAAATAATTTAGTTGCCCACCCTGAATTTCTAGATCCTTCATGAATAAGGCTGCTCATCCTCTCCTGTGTTGCTGCGTTACTGATAGTGTCCTCCTCCAGCAAAAGGCAGAAAGAAATGTTGCTGAAAAAAAACCAGTATGAACCTTCAGTGCTAAAGTGAAGGAAGCTCCTTCTGTGGTTAAAAGAAATGTTGCTGCAACATGGAAGATACAGATCTTACCTTATCTTATGCTTCTGTTAAGTGGCATAAACCAGCCACATTTATCCACTGGGAAATTTTAAACGAGCTAATTGTAACTTACACAATAGGGGAATGGAAAGACAGAAAAAGAAGGTGAGAATAAACTATAGAAACTATAAAAAAAATAGACAATAAACTAGAGAAACTACAGAAGCCAAGAATGGAGCACAGCAACATGTGTTGCTGTTTCTAGGTAATTGATAGCTTTAAACGGTATTTTCATTTTATAAAACTCCTGGGTGATTTATTTCACTGGGTCAAATATTTTTTTTTTTTTTCCCCCAAGCAAGTCCAATTTTTTCAATAGTGCGTGAGGTAACACAAATTCTTTTGGCAGGGGTATATAGTGATGAAATAGCAAACATTGCATTACTAACCCCAATAATGCAGGAAAAACATCTTTCTATCGTGCAAGCAGACAGCAATATAACACAGAATTTCCCCCCAGGAATAGATCGCACTCTTACAACAAAAGCACTGTGAGAGCCTTTGTTCTGATCCCCGAGGATTTTATGAATTGCCGCACGATCTGCGTAGATTAGCCATTCGTCCTGATAAGCAGACTTTGCATTTCTGCGAAGGCCAGCTGATGTTTGAATAGTGTACTAACAGAAACATGAAGAGGTGCTTTTGATCATTTTGTGAAATATAAATTTTTTTTCTTTTTTTTTTTTTTTTTCAGGGGGGGAAAGCAAGACGAGGTCTGAAATACCTTCAAAATGCAGGGGATGCCCGGCTGAATACCGTGAATGTCTCTGACCGACTTCGCTAGACCTGGAGGAGACGTAATACCCCGGGAAGCCTCTAAATATCTCCACGGGTTTTGAAAGTGGGTTTTGCACTCCAAATTCACTCTGTCCTTTCTTGACTCTTTACACGGACCCCCAATGTCCCATTTACCTCTTGCTGAGATATATATCCGCATCCCACATATTTGGAAGCTTTTGCTGCACTAATGCCTGGCACATAGTTAATGATCACCATCTGATTAAGACATTTTCTCTCCTTCTGGGCAGAGGACAGCAGGGATGTTACTGATGGTGCCTGTAATCGTTTTGGAGCATTAAGTGTGTGTATAACACCTATTCCATGCAAGGAGCCTACACGTGGCCACTGCCAGAATTACTTGAGCTACGGACCCACGCTGGCAACACAACGTTTTGTGAGTGATGCTTCCCAAAGGCATTTTTATAAAATGTGACAGACAGAATCCTGATAGACATAAAACTGAGCAAGCAGCATCCTGACATCGTAATAATTCAAAGCCGGGGCTTGCTATTTATTAGAGAAGTGATCTGTGGTCATATTTGTTCAGAAGAACCCTGGTTTCCTTCAGTGGGTTTCTTGTCACAGTGGGCTGTACCCTGCAAATGGTTCAATACATTGAATTAGGCTAGATATAAGGAAAAAATTCTTTACAATGAGGGTGGTAAACCACTGGAACAGGTTGCCCAGAGAGGTAGTGGAGGCCCCATCCCTGGAAACATTCAAGGCCAGGTTGGATGGGGCTCTGAGCAGCCTGATCTAGTTAGCAGTGTCCCTGCTGACTGCAGGGGGGTTGGACTCGATGACCTCTAGTGGTCCCTTCCAACCCAAAACATTCTATGATTCTATGATTCTATGAATTCGCTTAAATGTGTTTTCATCCAACCGGTAGCCCAGCACTGGGGGTGAAATCGTAGGAGCTAAAGGGGGAACGAAACCAGCCAGATTTGCACTTTGACTCCATCCGTATTAGCTGTCCTCTGCCACCAGGTTGGGGATCTCACCCTTTGTGCGAGCGCGGGGCTGGAGATTCCCATCGCTGCTCCCTTCCCGGTGCTGCCTCTCCCACACCTCATTAGCATTCCCCTCCCGCTCCAGCACCAGAGGGGAGCTGTAATTAAAATTCAATGTGACAGAGCATGTCAAATGCAAAGGGTCCCTTTTGCACAAAATCTTTGCTAAGCTCCTGTTCATTCTGTGGTTGTATCGATTACAGGCGCTGCTTTCTACGAACAAATTAACAGGAGCAGGTCGGGCTTTCGTGATATCCTATGGCATTTTTGTTTAGATCATTTTCTTGGCCATTAAATATCGTGGGTTTATTGGTTGCCTCTTGCTCATAAAAGCAAAGCGATAATCCATTAATTATTTCTCTTCGGAGCCTGGATGTACTCGACGTAAGGGAATATTGCCCCGGGCATGAGGGCAGCTCTCCCAAGGCCAGCCCTTTGCAGCCGCTGCTCCTCGGGAATGGGCAGGGAGGGCGAAGGAAACCGGCTCAAAGCAGAGCTTCCCAGGGTGGAAAATCTCTCCCAGTTTCACCTGGATGATCTAAGAAACAAGAAATATAGGGCAATGCTTCAGCA
Organism: Butorides virescens; assembly: GCA_017310255.1. Classification (NCBI taxonomy): domain Eukaryota; kingdom Metazoa; phylum Chordata; class Aves; order Pelecaniformes; family Ardeidae; genus Butorides; species Butorides virescens. Next base: position 77,680 of record JADKXX010008531.1, on the reverse strand, counting down.
AGGAGGCCTTGCGATGAAGTTTGTGTTACGAGAAGGGTTTGCCACAGCGGTCCGGGGAATCCGATGGATGGGGAGCTGGGCTGAACAACAGAAAGTTGAGGACTGGCAGTGGCCCCGCACCACCAGCTCAGCTCCCCCCGGCCACTGAGAGTCAGGAGATCGCCCAGAGGAGACAGGGGACATCTGAGCCACAGCCACCCCTGCACTGCAGCGGGACAGGGACAGGCAGGGTGGCGGGGAGCTGCGGAGGAGGAGGATGGAGCAAGTACTGACAGAGCTTTTTCCTGAGCACGAGTGCAGGCTCAAGCTTCTTGTTTCATTAGGGAATTTTTATATTAGTTTTGCAAGTCATTAACATGTGGTAGAGATCCTCGCCGCATCCCAGGTCTCACACTCTGCTTTGAAGCTGTCACTGGTGACACCTCAGCGCAGAAGTCACGGCAAAATCAGAGGTTACCACTGTGGGTGTGCTGCCTTTAGGTAAAGGAAGCTTTAAAGACTCTTGAGTAAATGTCCACAGAATACCGGGGCAGCAATAAAACTTCTAAACCAAGAACAATTCTCATACTGAGAGTAAAACCCCCAATGGAGCAGGAAGGATGTTGAGGTGTAGCAGATCCACTCCCATCATCCAGAGGGGTTCTCCCTGGGCTTCTCGTAGCAGAATACTACTGCTTGGGCAGGTGGGATAATCAAGGCCATGGTATCCCTGGAAAGCTAGAGACCTGTAAAATCTAATGGAGTGATTACCTAGTTAATGAGAACAAGCTGTGCCTTCTCAGTTGCTAGGGCTGAGGGCAGGGTATTTTAGCAGGCAGGAGCAGGGCAGGGTTCTGAGCAGGCTGCCTAGGGTTGTGTAGTGTGGGGAGGGGTGCTCTGCAGAGCAGCTATGTCCTGTAGTGCTGGTGGCACTGGGTGTCTCAGCATCCCATGCCATCCCTTTTTAACTGTAAAAAGGAGATTATGGATGAAGTGGCTATGCTGCCAGGTCTTTAGCTTTTGAATGGAGTCACTGTGTGAGCTTAGGAAGCTTCCCAGCAAGCAGAAGGTCTGGTATCATGTATTCATGATGAAAAATAGAATATTGCTTCCTCCTGAGGTACGTGAATTCTTTGGTAGTGGGCATTTCTGAGTGTAGGGTTAATCCCCTGGGGGATTTCTGGACATCCTTCCCACTTATCATAGAATCGTCTAGGTTGGAAAAGACCTTTAAGATCATCAGGTCTGACACTTGTCAACACAAGTTGATGCAAGTCAGGCACTTGTGCCTGCATCTCACTGAAGTCTATGAGGATCAGTCCAGTAATTTAAATGGGCTTTAATTTATCCTTGGGCTGCTGCACTCTCTGGGCAGGAGCTCTGCTTCTGTGTTATTTACACAGTGCTCCTGCCTGGGGTGTGAGGGGAGGCATTGGCACCCTCTGTGGCAGATGGGTGCTCTGTGTTTTCCTTAGCTGGGCTCTCCCCCAGCATTCCTGTGGCACTTCCAAAGATCGACCGCATACTCTGTGTGCCACAACTGTTGTCACCCACTTCATTTCAGCTTTGTGCCCCAAGATAATTGTTGATGTCTTTGTACTGTGACTTATCCTACTTCTGTCAGGACTGGAATGTTATTTAATACCATCCAAAATCGATGGCATGGAGGTTAAGGTTTTAGAAGTCTTTTCCATGTTCTAATTACAGCTCCCATAATAGCACTTGGAGTCTGAGTGTGCACCACGTGCAGCTGATGGAGAAAGCACCTTCCATCCCCTGATGGAGCTCATCCTCAGAGCAAGTCTCCTTCCTCCATACAGTCACCAACCTTAGTCAGTGATGACCATTTCTCCTTTGCCAGTTAGCTGCTGATTTTAACCATGTTTGTGCATGTGAAGCAGAGAGAAAGGCCTGAGAAGCAGGTAGGGCTGCAAATCGTGTGTGTGTGTGTCTCGATGAGAAGAGGTGGTTCTTCCCCCTCCAACTTCCCTCTCGTTTTGCATTTTGCCCTGCTTGGTTCCAGGTGGCTTGGTTCAAAGCCTCCCCCTTCCCAGTTACTGACAGTGATCCAAGGAGCGCTGAAGGAGCGTGTCGGCGTGTGTATGTGTGCTGCCCTCCCGAAGGCTGCTTTCTTAAACAGAAGAAATGATGTTAACTCTCTCCTTCCTGCTTTTCACAATACGATCAAGCATCATTCTACAGGCAATAAAACTGGGTGTCGAGCAGCACCAAAGTTATTCGTTTTACACACCCAGGCTCGCAAATCAGTCCATGCACACCCTCATACTCAGAATGGAATAATGCATACCAGCTGTATTTTAAAATCTAGCTGGCTTTAGACATTATTAAGATAGAAGCCAAATTCAGGAAATTACCTTGCTAGCAGCTCACTGAAGATTTCCATATACGGTACTTATTACTGTTATTACAAATGAATTCATGGGAAATTTAATTAAGTTCTCAAAAAGAAACAAATGGTTTTCTATCTGTTAAGTACACTGGCCAAGTTTACTTTTGGCATATTTCCTTGTCCCGTAAAGATTTTCAGTACATTATTTTTCTCTGAGTAATCTTGTTACTAAATTAAGCCTTAGGGTCAACATCAGCTCACTGGGTACCATATAAAATGTTGATAACTTAGTGTGCTGCACCTGCAGCCAGGGATGCTTTAAATATTAAAGTCACCGTTCTCAAATAACACTTGCATAGAGATCACATTTATTTTCCCAGTGTGTGGCTGCTCTTGCATTTCAGAATGGGTATGTCCAAATACATCCAGCCAACATATCTGCTGGGGAATCAAAGACCTTCCCTGCTGTGCTTGGCTGTCCCTGGCAGGCTGGCAGAGCTTATGTACCCATTGCTGGAGCTGGCTTTGTCTCCCCAGACCCTAAATCCACCTACTTGGTTAATGGCTTGAGCTCAGCCCCTGCAGGCATACATCCCTTTCTCTGCCATCGCCTGCCTGCTTCCAGGATAAGGTTGGTGCTAATATGGAATGAGCAATGACACGGATCGGTGAAAGACGGGGCTCATCATTTACCCTGAACGCTCTAAGCCACAAGGAATTATGCAGGAGAGCCTGGGCATATTTTGATGGAGTAGCAAATCCTCTCCGTTGCTTGCTTAGGGAAGGAGAGGGCATGGCCGTAAATCTAGAGGAGTCATTTATCTGCAAAAGGAATGTCACAAGCATGAGCCAAAGCGCCACATCTTCTGCTTTGTGTACCCTGGTATTGTGCCGGGGTTTGTAATCTGGTTGGCGTGGGTGAGAGGTGAATTTGATTTAGTAACATAGATCAAAGTAATTCTGGGCATGGAAAATTTTTCCTAAATCCTGTTATGGGCCAGCAACTACCTGTTCATCAGTCAATGCTGACTGAATCCCCTGTGCTGAAAGGTGCTTTGCACAGGCAGAAGGGCTCGCTGCGCTTCAGCGGGGCCCTGCTTTGGTGCACGGATCAGGTCACAAATGGGTTTGCTAGGCTGGAGGGGAATTCAGCAAATCTTCACCCCAAATGAGAATTTTCATGCTCTGGGGATTTCTGTCATTGTTCTGCAAATGTAGACTGGTCTATTCCAGAGTCCATGCTAGGGAAGGAGGCTTATGATAAGACTAAATACCATTGACACTGCACCTGATGGCTCTAAAGCCATGCAGAAAGTGATGCGGAAATCATCTGCTTGGTAAACAGTGACCTGCTGCTGGCACGTCCAGCCACTGCCCTGCGGTGTGGGTTTGCTCCCTGGGAGCTGCAAACTGCGTGTTAAATGCTATGTCTGCTCCTCAGAAATCTGAATGGCTTAGGAACCTTATTCCTAAAATCTTGCTCCTCTGCTTGGGCCTTACTACCCCAAATGAGTGGGATAGGATTATTATATATATATGAAAAATAATATATATAATATATATGCTCTTTAATCTTAATATAATATATTAATCTTAATAATATCTATATATAATTGCAGTCAGAGACAGAGACTTGCCCAAATTAACTTTGAGCCAGATAGTTTGGTGGAGGGGACCAGCCTAGGGTGGAACTTGGTTGCTGCGGTGCCGAAGCTGGCTAATTTAAAAAGCATATATCAAATGGTTACTGCAGGTCCCTCTGAGGCCAGGAGACAGCCGCCCTGGGTTTGGAGTTATGCTACAGAAAAGTGGGATTTGCCGATTGATCCTAAGGTAAGGCTTTTTATGAATTCAGCGACAGCAGGTAATTTGAAGTAGATGTTGTAATGCTTCGTCTCTTTGGTCTTTGTAAACCAGCCGTACATTTCTACCTCATTTATTATTTAGAACTGAAATGTTTCTTTATGTGGTGAGGAATTTATGCTCTCAGATATTGACTTGATGAAACTCGTACGGTCATTTTGGCTATTTTCACTCAAGCTGGGAAAAAGAGTTGTCAGCTGTATGGAGGCTGCAGCTGCCCCAGGACATGGCCCGAGCTGAGGGTGATGGAGCAGTCCAGGGGGCAAGGAGTCAGCCCAGGCAGTCTCATAGAGAAAATGAACTTCTCTTCTAGCATTTCCGAAAGACCTAAATCCCTGCTTCTACTGGGGAAAAAGGCGGTGCCCTATTTAAATTAGAAATGAGCACATGGCAGCATCTCTGATGGGAAATTGGAAAACATCAGGTCAAAAGTAATTATTTTTTTTAAGGATGGGATCCTAAGTGTTTTTGCATCTATATAAGAAAACCTTTTTTTTTTTTCACTCCCCAAACTGATCCTACACATGTTAGCAAATAAATGGTCTGTGTATATTTTCTTTGATGCGTCCCAAAAATCTCCCTGTGCCCGGCCAGCTCGCTAGCTGGACACTTTCAGGGATGCAGCTAGTGTTGGAGGGCCCTGTGACGGGTGACAAACACAGCGATGGGTGGGAGGCATCGTGCTCTGGGCCCTTTCCCCATCCTAACTCCTTTGCAGGAGGCACCAGTGATCTCCGGGGAGGGTGGGAGGCGCGGCGGGCTCCGGGCGAGCCGGCAGCACCATCTGCTGCAGACGGCGCCGAACGGCAGCGGCGGCCTTGGGCTGCCGTGATATTGGACAAGGAGCGTTGGGCTCCCGTGGGCTCCCCAGGTCGTTACGGGTGGGGACACATGCCCACAGCTAACGACAAGAATGCTGAGAAATGGTTTGCACCCCTCATTTAGAAAGGAAGTTTTGTCAATACTTGGATGTGAGTTATTTTCTTGCAACCGAACGCAGCAAAAAAAATTGGATTTAAAGGCTCCATCTCAGCTCCCTCTAGGGTTTGGGGTTAAATATGGACACTAAGACTTAGACAGTGACCACAGAGCTATAAATCACACAAATATTAAGACAAGTTGCTCAGTGGAACAGCTTGTGTGCTCCTTAGTGAACAGTTAAGCTGGTTCTCCGAGCAAAATACAAACTTGAATATTAATCTGTCTTGCTAAAATAGGAAATGTCAAGTTTCCACAGAGCCTTTGTGGCATTTCAAGTGGAAAGTAGTAAAGGGAAATACCTCTGCCCTAATTATGGAAGTTGGTCAAAACTTCTGATTTGATCTGGTAAAGGGAGGAAGCTCAGATGTGACCTCTGCATCCGAGAGCTATAGGACAGACCAGCCTTCGGATGGTGGCTGTAATGGCACTCGGTGAGGTGGCTAATGAGAGGACTGACACTGCTGGGCTGAGCTGGGAGCTGTCTGGAAACCTCTCTGCTGCCCTTTTCCACCCTGTAACTGGTAAACTGTTTTCCTGCAAAAGAATGGAAAATTGAGCAATGTGCTGAAGCCTTGATCCAAAGCATATTGGCTTCAAAGCCCATCCCAAAACTTTGGCTTCAGAGGAATTTGGAGTATACTCATCCCAATAATCTTCACTTTGAACAACAGAAAACAAATTCAGTTTTCAGTAAATATATAGGAGGTGCCAGACAGATGCACCAAGCACCTGAAAATTTGGGTTGCATGTCTTGGACTAACCTCAGCAACTGAAAATACCGGGGAAATGCTGTTCCTGATAGGACAGGGGCATTTTACCACAGCGAGACCTGCAAACACAAATAACCTAAAAATCGCTAGTAGGTGTATATTGTCTCCTTAAAATCTTTTCCCTGGGAGGAGCGGAGGTGTTTAACACCCAGGTCCCTCAGCAGCCTGATGAGCAGAAAGAGTATTTTTGGTGAGCTCCCCTGGGCAGGGAGAGATGGGCTGTCTCCGAAGCTGGCGATGCTCGGAGGGCCTTGGCCCTGCTCCATCTTGCACAATGCCCAAGAGCAAAGCGCGGACGAGTGTGAGGATACACCCAAAGCAGCCGGCTTGTCGCAACTGTTTTTCAACAAGGCTTGCTCTGCACCCAGCAAGGGCAGCCCAGGGCTGTTTGGCCTGTCCAGGAATGTGTGCTTCCAGTAAGCTCCTCTGATGAGAGGAAGGCATGTTTAGAAAACCCAGAGCAATTTTATTTCCTCATTTCCACACACCAAAAAAATAAAAAAAACAAAACCCCCAAAACTTTGTTGGAAGCTCTCAGCAGGACAAAATACCTGGAGGGTAGAGATTATTGGGGAGGAAGAGCTTTGAGATGGCCCAGGTCATACAGGTAAGGGCTTGCTGGACCAAGGAAGCCCCAAAGCACCCCAAATGCCAGTGCCAGGAGGGTGTTTGGGTGTATGCTGCAATACCATGCTGCAAGCTGAGTCAGAGAGTGCAGTAAACCTTCTGCTGAGGCTTTGCAAAGAAGTCTCCAAAGCTGTTGAGATGAGAAATTCTGGAATTATTGTTAGCTGCAGCAGAAACAAGGGGGCTGATGCAGAAGTAATTTAAAATGCAAAATTCTGTCTTAACCCTGCACTTTGCAAAGCCCTGTTGATGGTGGGTAGAGATTTCACTTAAATTAAGTCTCAGTCCCAACTGTTGCACCCTAGAGGCCTGGTGGCCATGCTGGAAGTGGGACTCTGCCTTATCGTCCAACTGGAAAGTACACAGGGCTCTTAGAGAAAACCCTGGGTTCATCCTCTGTGTATTTACTTTGGGGACAGGCTAAGGAAGGAGCTAAGATCCTGACCTACAGTTACATCAGCTTATTCAGCTTCAGCAGCCAGAGCACGTGGCTATTAGTAATCTAGTGAAAAATGTAACAACACTTGCTTAAAAATAAACAGCCCACTCAAAAAAAGGAAGTTACAATAAATAAACTGCATGAGAGGTAGCAATAAAAAGTTTATGGTTGGAGTCATAATTGGCTGTAGAAAAAAAATGCCTCTGAAGCAGGAGGTATTGAATATTTTTCTCCCTACATCTTGCCATTGACATTTCCCCAACTGAAAGAAAGCAAGTGCTCCCAAGCCTGCGTGCCAGGGAAGGAGACATCACTGTATTTAGAGTCACCTCGGTCCTTCTGCCCACACAACTTCCTTTCTTGAAGTCACGCTGTGGGGAGAAAATGTTTTCCTTCCACTTGCTCAGCAGAGTGTGGTGAGCTCATAAGCAGGAGATTTCAACTTTCAAATGTTGAACTCGACCGAGGTCTGATTTCCCTCTTTATTTATGTTTTCTTCAGCAGCTTCCATGAACTGAGGCACGCTCTGTTAAACTAATCTTCACCAGCTTTCACTCCTCCTTGTCTGGAAAAGTTGGGCAAGCAGCTCTGGTTGGCCTGTGAGTAATCCCCCAGAATTACTACAAACCCAGATAATCGGGACTTGCCAGATGAGACTGGGACAGATGAAAGAGAGGGTGGGAGAGGTTGCTGCTTACATTTTCTTTTGGGTCATTTTGCTCAACTTCAGCTCAAAACCTAATTGCTTAAGAAGCGCTCTAAAATAGAATGGTAGAAGCACGCAAACTTCCACCCGGCTTTATGTCACCAAAACCCCAGTCAAAGGAGAGGACCCAAAGAAAACTGCCCATTGCTGGGGAAGGGAACGGCCCAGACCCCAATATAACCAAGGCAAGTGTCAACCTACAGCAGCTTTGACCTGACAAGAGCTCAGTGCAAATCCTGAGAGTTGCTCTTAACTGCAGCATCCCACCCCACCTTGCAGAGATATTATCCTCCCACGCCTGTTGATATTGTTCTCCAGAAGGCGTGTGGTTTTTTTATTGTGCTGGTAGAGTTAGATGAAACTAATGAGTCAATGGCCTCACATTTTTAAACAGATGGTTGAGATATCACTTTTGATTTCAGTCAGCTGCTGCGCTTTGGTGCCTCTGTGTTTTGGATGGAGTGCTTGGGAGTACACCTGTAGGGAAAAGAGGCTTAAAATGGCTGTGGATGCAGCTTGGGGAGTAATGGGACCTTGCTGCAGGAAGCCTTCTCCCGGCTTTAAGGAGCTGCTTTTTTGGTAAGAGACAGCTTTCTGTCTGAGGCCCTTCATGGAGGGTGGTGGAAGGGAGATATCTGGCAATGGTCTTCCAAGGGACTTCTTGAAAAGGATTAAAATTGTGTCCTGAGGATGCCTGGCGGATCCTATCTGGCTCCACGTCCAGAGACAGAGCTGCTGACACAGTGATGTCAACCAGATTTCAAGAGTATCAGACAGGCAGTGATCTGTCCTTCTGGAGAGATGCTGGCCTTTGGTCTCATTGCACATCTTCACCCTCTCTCAAGCTGTAATGTTCTTACTCATGTTGAGTAGTACCTCTCTGAGGAAATAGTCTCACTGGTTACAGTAGGACTACTCACGGCAGACACTAGTATCCAACATGAGTAAACAGCTATACGTGTGTGATGGGGCATACGAAGTTGTTCAGAGACCTGTAGTTTGCAAGTTCATGGGCAACACTAGGGAAGCATGCGTAGTAGTGCAAAATTCCAGATAAATGTCCTCGAGGTCGTGCTGAAATTTCTGCAGAGCTAAACACAAAGGCATTTCAGTAATTCTGGTTGGAAAGATTTCTTTCCCTCTGTTCTAAACTAATTTCCTTCCCGTTATCATCAGGGTTGTGTTGGCTGAGCTGAGAAAGTAACTACAAGTACAAAAAATAGTATTTATAAGTCTCATGGTATCCAAATTCATCCTAGGAAGTATCCATACTTACAGCTCTGAGCATGGCAAGCAGTGCCTTGGTAACACAGACTTAGCCTCACGCTGGTTTGATGTCACGCATCTGATATAAACTTCACAGAGAAGCTTTGATGACACACGGTAAAGGTCATCTCAGCCTTAGCTGCTCGGCAAGTTAGGTGTTGAGTTAAAATGCATCCTGAAGGTTCCCTGTGTAGTTGGTGAGAGAGACTGCTGGCACCGCTGGTGGAAACCTCCTCAGGGCATCTAACCTTGAGATGGCCAAGGGTGAGGCCTTGCTGATAGTGACAGTTGCCCAGACACCTTTAAAGTAGGAGGGAAAATGAAATGCAGAGAGGCAAATCAGAGCAAGACTGTTTAGATAATCTAAAAGGACAATGTGTATTAGATGGGAGAAGTGAAAGCCAAAGCAGTACTGAGCAAAGGAGATTTACCTGTGGTGCATGAAGACTGGAAAAATTATCAAGTATATCGGTATAATTAGTTTTGCCACTTTGGGGATGATTCTAGTGAGTATATTTGTGGCTTCCTGGGCTGACTGAATAGTCAAAGCTATCGCAAGAGAGCTGCTTGACATCCTGGGCCCATTGAGCAGAAAGGTCCACGTACCCCAGTGGGCTCCAGAGCAGAGAAGTTGGGCAGCCAAGTATGGCAACTCTCAACTGCATGCACATCCCCCCTGCACAGATTTTGGGCTTCTCCAGCACCCAGTTCAAAGGTATTTCAATAAATCCTACTCTGAGGTGTTCCAGAAAAGCTGGGAATGGGTGAAAGGAAAAGTCTTGTTAAGAGAATGGATAAATCCCATTGCCTAGGCCTTCTCCAAAGGAGCCTGGAGGTGGGAGGGTGCTTTGAGTGGCATTCGCGGAGGCTGCCAGTCCCACGTAATTCATGTAGGAAGTTTCTCACCATTACAGTCTGCAGGGATGTTTCTTCCCCCTTAGTGACCTAATTTTGGTGAGTGAGCAACCATTTGGAAGGACTTTCCTGCCTGACTTTCCGACTGGAGCTCGGAGCCAGAGGGAAGGGGAGCCCAGGTTCAGAGCTTGCCTGGCTGCTGGGGCACGTGGTGCAGCAGTCCCACAACTCCCGCCTGGGAGCCCCATTGCTGCTGGTGCACACAGGCAAGGTGACACTTAATGAACAGGACAACGTTGCTAAAAGAAATAGGTCCTGAGGATATAAAGCAGCCTAATGCAAGCTGCAGATTCGGCTGTGAGTAACTGGCTGTGGCTTACTGGGTCTAATAGAGTTTTGCCAAAAGAAAGCAACTTTTTTTATACAAGGCACATGATTTTCCTTTGAAAGAATGTTTACAGAATAGAGCTCATTGCCTCATCAGTCAGTGCATCCTTGATATTTTCATTTATGTGGTTTCTTATTCAACACGTGTTTGAATCATAAGACTTCTAGTCCTTTATCTGAATTTATCTACTGGGAGCATTTTTAAGAGTGAAATGTCAGTCAGGTGCATGCCAGACACGCAACAAACACAGTTTTTTCTCTGCTCCCCGGCTCAGCTCTCTGGAATTCCCCTCTGCTGCTTTCTCATTTTTAGTGTTCCCTTTCCAACAGAGGAGAACAGGTCCAGAGTTTTCTCTGACCAAGGAAACCTACTTGGTGAGATCCTAGGACCAGCTCCTTGCTTAGCACCTTTGATCCATTTACAGCAGACCAGGAGGTCCTTTTGTCTCCCAGATGAGAGTCCATGAAGACTCCTCATATTTCTTCAGCTGGTTTATTCTGGTTTGGTACTGGAGGGCTCCCCTCAAGCCTTTGATGGGTCCAAAATCTGACAGCAGCCGGGAGTGCTGCTGGACTGAGTGGGTTTTTTTAGGTGGGTTTTTCCTTTGGCTTTGCTTAAATAGCAAAGGGAGGGGAAATGAAATGGGTCAGGAGCTCCTAGGGCTGCAAGCTGTGGGTGGGCAGCGAGCGTGGCACCCCCCTGCAGATGTAGAACCTCCTGCATGGTGAGGCCTCCACACGTGCCCTCCCATACCTTGCGGCAAGCGCTCCCTGCCCTCCTCTGCTCTGGATGCCTCTTGTTCCTGATTTCTTGTGCGGCGTGGCGTGGAGATCTGAGGAAATGGGCAACGCTGGAGCGGGCACAGAATGTCATTTGTGGTGAATTATTTCTCAATATGCCAAGTGTAGGAGAGACAGTAAATATATGCGCTGGCACAGTTTTAATGTACTTTCCACCATAATAACGCAATTTTCTAGAAAATCTTACAGAAATCCAGGCCAGAATTTGGATAAAAGAAGTAGCTGTTTGGTTTTCCCACACTTATTTCTTCACTTAATGTATTTAAGTATCATCAATAGCATGATGCATGTGCAAGAACGATGACAAAGAATAAGCGTTGGGGGTGGTGTGATGCTGAGCAAGAGCAGCTTGACGTTTGGTGGTTTAAGCAAGGCAAGCAGCTTGAGATGTTTAGAAATCCCACCGAAACGCTGTATCTAAAACCTATGATCTTGCATGTATGCCCCGGTTAGCCACCCGCGGAACTTTTTCCTGGCTGCTGTGTGCATTGACATCATAGGCAAATGTAGCTGCTGGCATCGATGCCTGTGTCACATGGATTGTATGAAAACAGGGCAACATCTGGCAGTGAGCTCTTCAGGCCCCTGATCAGAAAATTGAGTGTAAAGAGGAAATGCGGTGGTTCTGTTGTCTCCTGAGTGCTTTAAAACATAAGACGGAGACTCAAGAACAAAACTATTTCTTAACGAGGCCTACATGATCTTTCCAGTATTAACACTCGGCAATGAGCTCAGACAGCATCTCCCCAGAGTGCTGATGTGGGGGTTTCAAATGTGTCTGCAGTCAGCAAAGGCTTAACCCTACTGCTGAAACCCACGGCAAAGCCCTCTCCACGTGCCAAGGGAGCCGATGGCCATGGTAGCTTCAGTCTGTCCTCAGCCACACAACTGAAACCAAGAGGTTACAGCAGACCTGTGAAGGTCAGCACATGTTTGGACTTGATGATCTTAAAGGTCTTTTCCAACCTAGACGATTCTATGATTCTATGGCTAAGTCTTTTTCTTTGCATTTGGATGTGCTGCTGAACTTTACTGATGATGCCCGAGCCAGACAAGAATCCTGTTCACTCACCGCTAGTGGAAGAGGATCTGCAGTGCTAACTGGGCCTGCAGCTCCCCATTAATTACAAGGTGCTGTGATTGCACATTTACATTTGCTGATGATGCCGATGTCTTTCAGAAGAAGGTATAGAAGATTTTACGTGACTTTCAGCTGGAACATGATGTCAGCAACACTCCCCCTCCCAGGCTGGCAGAGCAGTTCTGATTGCTTGCAACGCTTTATTAATAGACTTGCTAACATCAGGGAAAGCTTTTATGAACACCTAGGATACAGGGAAGTGCCAGTGACTGCACCTTGTGCTGCTTCTGCTAATAATATGTAGAAATTATAAATAATGTATTTTTATTTTCTAGCTGAGACAACTTAGGACTGCCAATAGGTGGCCTTTCCTTGGCCTTTCAAAGCAGCATCCAGCAGTCTTGACATCTCTGATGCATATACCGGAGCTGGGACAGGGACTGTGTGCTTCTTGCTTAGCAGTCTGGCAGGAGTCAAACCCAGCGCCTTGCAGGAGGAGGGGCTGGAAAAGGGGTGCATGGCCTTTTGCTGGTTTGCAGGCAATGGAGGTGTGCACCAGAACAGCCCTGGTAGGAGAGACCTGAGGGGCTTTCATGCCTTGAGTGCAAATGACTGCCCTTGTCCCAGAGGTGCTAACTGACCTCCTGTGCGCCGCTCTGCAGGGGGGTACGAGAGTCAGCCTCACCCACGTATTTGAGTGTATCTCAGCAAGACACAGGCCATCTCGGCAGCTTGAGGTAGCCCCTTTTGCACTTGCAGTGGATGACAAGTGCGGCACCTGGTTAATAACCCTGCTTCGTGGGGAGGAAGATGATTTTCCATGAAAGGACGGAAAGGTATTAAGATGTTTTGTGATCACCTGGCATGAATGGGGCAGGATCGAGCTCTTTATACGAAGTGAGACTTGGGTTCCTTGGCTTGGATAGCACCTTCTTCAGGCTTTCCACGCATCTTGAGCTCTGATCCTATGGTACTTGTAGCCCCCAATACATCCGTGGTTCCAGTAAATCCAGACAGTGTCAGGGAAAATTAAGTGATATAGGCTTTATCAGCTCCCGACAGATCAATCTACTGCAGAAATAGCTCTCACCTGATAAGGATCAGGTATAACAGATGTAGGAACTTCTACCAGTATTTATCGGAACATCTCTGTGAGCTACAACATGTAACCTCCTCTCTGCCTTTATTGAAATTTAAGACTTATGGAGGTTCTGGCAATGATCAGGGCTAATTAGCTAGATGCAGTCATGGCTGTGAGGCAAATACTGGGCTCCTTGATACTCATTTATAGTTTTGGACCAAAGAAGGGTTGGCTACTCTGCACTGCTTGGATGTCCATAGGCAAACAGAGGTCTGTAGCTTGACAGAAATGTCCTCCATGTCTCTCAAGGACAGCCCAGGTGAGCATGGGCAGGTAACGTAATCAGGTAACTTTGGCTGCTCTAGACTAACAGCTACCAAGTAGACTTAGCTTGCTGCTGAGCCAGGCCTTTGTGTTGCGAATAACTTTGGGTTAAGGCCTGCTGTGCGATGGCTTTTCATGGAAATCACTAAAGGGTATTTTCTCCATTCTCCCACAACAGTACAGCATGTACTTTTTATTCCATTTTGCCACGGTAATGGCATTAACTTCTGGGAAAGCAGACATGACCTGCAGGTCTGGCTTTCTTACTGCCTAGCTCCTTGGAGAGAAGTCAGCTCACTTAGCCATATCCATGAAAGCCACTGTGCCAAATAATTGAGGCCATCTAAAGCAGTTTGAATACCCTGTTCTCATGCACTACATCATCCAGCAGGGTGTGGAAGGTTAAGCCACGTGTCTGGTCATGTATTCATGTCGCTTAGCTGGGTATGATTTGGTCCAGGCTGTGCTATTCTTTAGCAAGTCTCCTAACGCAGAAAGTGGTGTTGGGCTTCCCAAAGGACTGCCAGAATGAACCCTCCAAAACAAGCAGTAGTGGTTCCAGCTGTATTGTCAGGGTCGGTGCACTGTGCAGGGCTGGCCCACGGGCCATGGCTATGTGTTTTGTGTGCACTGATGTTCTCCAAAGGTCGCAAAGCTGATGCCAGTCATTAGCTTTGTGGTCTCGCAGCCAAAGGGACCTTTGCCAAAGGAGCAGCTAAACATGGCTTCGACGTTTGAGTGCCCTGGTGTCAGTTGGGTGACGAGAGAACATCCAAGTCAGAGCTGATCTGAGCGTTGTGACCTTGCCCCTTCACAGGCCAAAACTGATAGGATCAAGTGCTGGATGAACACAGAACGAAAAGAAGCGTGGGGTAAGAGCTGATGGAGGGCTGCAAATAGAGGGGAAAAAATACAGAGGCATATAGCTGGGCAAGTTGGCTCATTTTCTGCTTCTTGTATGCACACATTTGAAGTAAACATTCAAACTCATCCCTGGATTTACGCTGAGGGAAGGGGCATCCTTTCTTCAAGGCTGATGGATCAGGTGCCTTCCTTCACAAGTTGGCAATGGGTCTGACAGATCCACGTTCAGTGTGTCGGGCTGAGTTATCAGGCCTTTAACTTTCCTTTTTTTAACAAAGCCTCTTGCCTTTAAAGAAAAAAAAAAAATCCTCTGGCAAATTATCCTTTCCAGGTAGATGGATGCAATGACACAGACTTACATTGCCTGTTCAGATCAAATGGCAGCCTGCTGAGAGAGAAAAAAGGAAAAAAGAAAAAGCATGAAATCCCTGTGGGGTTTCTGAAGTAGGCACACGTTATGAGTAAAGCACTTAATGATCACTCAAAAGAATTTTGGGAATCCTTTTTTTTTTTTCGTATGGGCAGTTTTGATCTCATCTATACATAGTTTTGGCCCCTGATGCTACCAATTATCTCTGTATAATACGGATTTAAAATACTTGCCGCACTGTTTTGCTAGCTGAAGGCATCCTTTTTGCACATCCAAAAGTGTAAAAGGTAACACAAAAATTCGGCAAATTGGCCCTTATCCTTTAATCCCTCTGCTTTAAAAACCCTACAAGCCTCAGCAGGCTTTATGTACTAAAGACTTTTTTTTTTTTTTGCTTTGGCTTTCCAATTCTCTCATGGCTTAGTTTTTGTTTGAAGACAAACTCTTTAGGTGGTGACATAGAAATGAATTGCAGAAGAAATACTGCAGAAGAGAAAAAGATTCTGACTCCAGGTGGGGAATATTTTAATATTTAATAGAATAATATTTAATATTTTATCCTGATTTCAGGTGGGTGAATATTTTAAGATGTTTGGGGAGGGTTTGTGTTTCATGATGTGCGTGTAAAGGCCTGATGTAAAGCAGAAATATGAGGGTCTTGGTATTTGAGCTCGTTGTGACTACTACAAACATTCATATTTCTAATGCAAAAAAGAAAAAGCCTTGTCCTCTTCAGATAGCACTTGTAATGAAATCTCTCTCAAAAGACACAAAGCACAGGAAGCATTCGCAGGGCTGTATCAAAATAGAAAGCCTGAGAAAGTTTGCACTGAAAAAATCTGGGCTTTTTCCATTCAAAACTATTATTGGAGAGTGGAAAAGAAAACAAACACCTTCCCGCTAAACTGATGAGATGCTGTGTATTTTGAAAAACGGGCTGTGATTTTGGTCTCACCTTTTATAATAGGATTTTCAGGAAACAAATTTAGACCCAAGTGTTGTTGGCGTGAGGATGACACAGTTTCTCAGGAAAGCTGGGAATAAGGTGCCGGAGACCAGCGCTGCTGGGCCAAGTCCTCTTTGCTTGTTAAAGGCAGTTTCTTACATGTCTCTACAGGTTGTACTGGTTTAAATACAATGGGGGAAAATTGGCAGAGGTGTACAGTTTGCTTTTGATTTTAAAGCAGCCTAGTTAAACCAGCGCCAGTACTTAGGGCAAATGTATTTAAACCAGTTAACTCTGTAAGCAGTTTAACTAGCGCTGATACTTTACCGAATTGCGTTAAATCAGCGTAAGTGAGAGTTTAACCTAGTTTATCTACATCTGCTTTGGCCCTTGCACCAGTATGTTTAATTGGATTTGCAATGCTGTGCTAGCCAGATGAGGTTACCCTCAAAACTTTATTCCATGGGCTTTTACTGAGTTTCAAATGGTTGTTCCCAGCCCATCCATGGCTGTGTCCGAGTGCCGGTTGGCTGTGCCCCCTGGGGTCCAGCTCCGGCTGCTTTTGCCGCTGCCTTTCCCCCTCCCAGCGAGCCTGCAAAAGGCAGCAGAGCTCAGCAGGGCGCGTTTGCGTGCCTTCCTGCAGTGTCCTTTGAGGAGCAAGACCCAAATTATTTCCCACTAGGAGAACAACCCTCTGGTCCTCGGGAGAAGCCGATCACACGTAGCCTGCTGCCAGCTCTTCTGACCTTGTTCTTGGCTTTGGATTTGTCTTTCTCCAGACGGTGGTTCTTAGAGCGGCATTAGCTCAGGAGAACCTCAGCTTTCACTTAAAGAAAAGGCCAGCTGCCTGCCTCTCAGCTCGCAAAGGCACCACCATATCCAAGGGTGACTGGGTGTTACTGGCCGAGAACCCGGTTCAGAGCCTATCAGATCCTCCTCTCCAGGCCACGGACTGAAGGCGAGAGTCCTTGGGCATCTTTTCTCCATCCTGCAAATCCCTTCCCTGAATACCTCCCCAGACCAGGGAGGATTGACCATTTGTCCCTGCGGAGGCAGTTGTGACCCCCCGATGCCCTCCATCTGGACCTAGGAACATCTGCCTTGAGCACCAAGCTCCGTCTCTAATGTGGAAATCATGAAGGCTACTCTTTTGATGAAGAACCAGAGGGAATGACTTAATCCCCAGTCTAGGCTTTTTTTCTTTTCCTAAAGCCAAGTCAGAATGACATTGCTCTCTCAGCTTCTGTTTGTGCCACTGCTGCTGTTGCTAACCAGTGTCATGAGTTAGTGTCTGGAAAGAGGAACATGTGAAAATCAAAACAAGGATATTGAACAACAGATATTGTCCAGTTCCCCCTTAAATTCTTCCGTTACCCATCCAGATATGGCAGAGATGAAGAAAAAGAGGACTAGGAATTAGTGGATGATTCATTAGAGTAACACAGTTCATTCAGGAGCCCCAGCTGCAGAATTAATCACCTTCAGTTCTGCTGATAAAACCACCCTGGGACTGACAGGGTTTCAGACTTTGTTCCAAACTGATGACACAGTCTTAGAAACTATATTTTAAAATATGAATTCTGCTTATTTCTTCTGGGTTATTCATGTAATGAGGGGGCCCATTTTCATTCTGAGAACTCAAAACTGTTTTTAGGAGAAGCAGATACAAAACTTGTGGTAAAAATATTACGACTGGGAACAGCATCTTGTGTGGGGCAGGCTGCGGAGAGATGGCTGGGGTGGCTGGCCTGTTGCTTTCCCTCCAAAAATCATTTTTGGATTCCCTCTCAAAACATCTGGCAGGCGCTGGCTGTCTAGCAAAGCCCTCCATGCGAATTAGCAAAGCCCTGCATGCGAACTGACAAAGCTTGGAGGAATTGCCTCGCTGTATGTGGCTGCTGGTTTTCACGTAGGTCGGAGATACACCATGTGCTGTTCTTGTGACAATCAGGGCAAATGGTAATTCTTTGAAAAACCGTGACCAGTATATGCACAGCAGAGCAGAAGTTAGATTTCCATGGTTTTCATCCCTCTTGGACAGTTTCCATCCTAAATGGGAGCAGGATTTCCCCGATGTTACGCTTCTGAGCTGCTGTGTGCAGGGAGCTTATGGTGAGAGATGCTTGTTTGGTTTATTTTCCTGAGTGCAGGGAATGGGGAGAAGGAAACCCCTTGATTTGAAAGCAGAAAGGACGAAAACTCAGAGACAGAGCTCGAACGGCACACAGGGTAGGGAGAAACTGTGATGAAATGCTGAATTAATGTGTGAGGGTGGCACTGGGAGGTGGAGGGAGCCGAGATCTGAAATAGGGGGGGATGCATCTTGGGTGGGCAAAGAGATGGGATGGTGGCTGGGGAGAGAAGGAGAATGGGTAGCAGACTGGGGGTCTACGAAACACAGATGTGGCTGGAAATAAGAAACTGGGACAAGAAATGAGGCAGAATGACAAAGAGCGTGGGCAGAGAGGGCCTCTCTGCTAGAGCTGACCTGGAAGAGTGAAATAATTTACGTGAGATATTGGGAATGGGAGATTTTAGCCGGCAATGTATGCAGCTGGCTGGGCAAAGAAATGGGACAGGGATGTTCCTATGAGACTGTACCTAATCTCTCCATGGGCACTGGAAGCTCTCACTTAAATGCCACCTTTCTTTCTGTATTCAATGCTGAAAGCTTTTAAACACATCTTCTGCC
The DNA here is from genome assembly GCA_017310255.1 of Butorides virescens. NCBI lineage: Eukaryota > Metazoa > Chordata > Aves > Pelecaniformes > Ardeidae > Butorides > Butorides virescens. The sequence goes on along the minus strand of JADKXX010008531.1, from coordinate 59,298 downwards.
TTGCAGGGAGATAAAGAGCAATAACGACCTCTTGTCTTTCACTCTGCAGGGGTAAATTGCATTCTCTTCCCGAATTTCACAGTGTATGATACAGAGTATGAATGCAAAGCTCTGGGAACTTTCTTCAAAATTAAGTCACATGTCTGTTTATTTTTTTTTTGAATAGCAGCATTGACTGCTTCCTTTCCCCTTCAAATGAATGCACAAATGCTGTGGGGGAATGTCTTTCAAACTGGGAACTCTGAGTCTGTCAATTTTTTGGCTGCTTATAGAGATATCAGCCTATGTTGCTGCTTCCTCTGTCAACTAGAGATCCCCAGTCAGTGGTTTGAGTAACGCTACTGATGGGAGAACCATTTTAAATGGTATTTGTAGGCCAGAAGAAGAAAAATACAAATTATGAGAATTAGAAGTGAAGATAGTGCAAATTAAGGGATTGAAAAGAGTAATCACGGGGAGGGGGAAATAGCAGCTCTGCCCAGCGTGCTTGCTGCACGTTAAATTGTGCACCCCACGGGAGCTTGAAAATCATTGCTGAAATCACAGGAAATGTTGGTTCAGAATGAGGAAGAGCTGGGTCTCCTGAGAAATCCCTCTCCTCGAGAGCTGCATGGCCAAATAAGCCTGATCAAGGGTCTCCTGAACCTCCATGCTTCTTTCTCAGACTTGATGAGAATCCAGTCTGCAAAGGAGAACTCGTCTAATTAGCTGAATGCGTATTTTAACAGCTTTAGCAATATCAGACCCATCAGTTGAAAAATAACTGAACATTGCTGACCAGAGGGAGGATGCCTGCACGGCACTGGGGAGCCAAGCAGAGCTGGGGAGCCAAAAGTAGCTCATGGCTTTTGGAGGGGGTTACCTTAGCTTGGGTGAAGAACAAGACAGAAGTGTCACGTAGGCATCGAGGCTGCCTATATTGCTAGGTGCTAATCTGCAACTCTAGGAAGGAGTTAACAAGGCAGGAGAATTTAATTCCATTTGAAAAAAAAAAGGATAACAATTAAAAAAAGAGGGTAAATGGAATATTATCTTCAAGGGAACAAACTGACACATAGCTCTCAACATAGATGCAGTTGCTTGCTTTATTCTGGCTATAATTTTTATTAAATGATTCTTGAGAACAAGGCCAGTTTCAGGCAATAGGAAAGCAAGCTGTGCATGCCTGGCGACCCCTAAATCTGATTATGTGGCTGTACCCCCAGTGAAACCTGACTTTACCTCCTAGGGTGTGTTTGGGACTTGCTCATGGCTCATCGCCCCTAGTGGAGTGACAATGCTACAGAAACCTTACCTGGTAAGAGTCGGAAGGGTTATGCCCAGAATGCAAACACTTAGATTATTAAAGTTCATGTTCTGCCACTGATCTGATGTTTGACAAGTGACCTTTCTGTGTTTTGTTTTTCACTTTGCTGAATGGGATAATCGTTCCTGCTCTCCTCCCTACAGCAGTTTGACATCCATGGCTGGAAAACACTCAACAGAGTCCTACAGAAATCTAGCTAACTAGAATAACTCCACAGAAATCAAACCCCGTGTCAACACAATAGTCACTTCATCTCTAATTTCACCTAATGTCTTCTTGGGGTTTAATTTAATTTTCTTTATGGCCATCAAACTGCAATATTGGCACAATAGGATTCACCTTCAAGCACCATGTTTGTTTTGGGGCATGCTTATGTATTGGTATCCTGCTTAGGCACAGCGGAAGTATTGTTCCTTCCCCCTGAAAGATAAACTCTAAAAAAATATTATCAACACAAATGGCATCTATTATGAATAGAAGAAAGCTTTGTGTGACTCGGTAAAACTGTGTGAAGGTCTCCGTTAGCCCAGCTACTGTGAGGAATTGCCCCCATGCAAACAGCAAATAGAAACCCTGCATTGCCCAGAGGAGGGATGGAAGACAGAAATAAAAGTTTCGAGGTCTGATGAAAAGAAAACCAGCTTCCTCCCTCCCCGAGAGCTGTACACGCCGGCCCTCCTGAAGTTGCGGCATCGCAAGTGAGGCAGCATCGCCTAGGATGTATATTTGCACACTAGATGTTAGCTCTTTACAACTAGTGCTATAGTTAAAAGGTATAGCTCATAAGCTATATATTTCGAACAGCAGAAGAGACTATCTTGTTTTTACAGCTGGAAAAATAGAAGCAAAGTCATTACAAAGAGATGAGTCCTGGCGCTTACTCCCTCGCATCAGATCGTGTAGCGTTTCTTCACTCATGAAAACACAGTTCACCAGAAACTCCCCTAACCCACAGCGGCTCAGATCGTACATGTAGCTTAGCAGTGGGGTTTTTTTCTAAGTTGTTTTTAATTGTTTGTTTGTTGGTTGCTTTTTTTGCCCAAAGCACTGTTAGCAAGCCTACTCCTCTGTCGAGCTATCCCAGCCATCTGCCGATGTGGGCTCAAAAGAACATTCTTCAGGGTCTTATCCAATTTGTTGTATCTGATTCATTAAAGTAATTACTCTTGCTATTAAGTCATTGCTTGGAGTTTGGCAGCTGCATAATAATCTGGGACCTGAATTTCTAAACCAAGCTAAAATTCTTGCTTGGTTTTAGTTTCTCAAATCTTGCATTGCCTGAGCCCAGCGGGGGTCCTGGCTGTGCTGGTGTGAGCAGTCCCCTGGTGCAGCACCAAGCCCCACAGCCCCAGCGGGGGGGAATTGCCCCACAGCCAGGGCCACCACTCCCGGCCAGCTTTGGCAGCTGTGACCGAGGACAAGGATGTGTGGAAAAGCCTCTTTTCTGGCTTTTTCTGGCCTGCTAGCCTCAGAGGTGCTGCACTGATACAATGGGAGCGGTGCCATTTTAGCTGCGAGTGATACGATGGCACCAGAATTATTAGACATCAGTTATGAGCAGCACCCTCAAATGTCCTGGGCCTTTGCGTTGTGCTGTGACTTCATTTAGTGAAGCCAAAGCCCTGGGGAAATGCTATGGATGAAACTTCCTATGGCGTTTCTGAGCTGGAAGGCCCCTGTCACCCTAACGTCACGGCGCATAAGGAGACAGAGCAGAGGTGAGGAAGGCTTCGCGTCCTCTGGATTGTGAAGGGGAACGTCCTGATGGTGAGTGCTGATACACAGCCCCTTGCGAGCAAGGGAACAGAGCCCCGCTCCCCAAACCCAGCTCCCTGCGGCACTGAACCCCCAAACTGGAGAAAACAAGCGAGGTCAGACAGGATCATTTAACAAATCCAGAAAGGGACCCTCCATCCCCAGGGTCTTTGAACCTGAGGAGGGACCAACCCCATCCGTTACTCATGGGACGTCTCTGATCCCTGACACCACCCGAATCCCCCTGCGCCGAGACCTCCTCGCCCATCCAGCCCGCCCGCTGCCGTTGTCTCTGGCGCCCGTTGTGGGTACGATGGGCAGAGACTCAACTCTGAGTCCAAAGATACCTGCTCTTTGTCTCCTAATCCAATCTGGAAGATGAGGTGGCATTAAAACGCATCTTCTGCAGATAACTGAAACCCTGCTAGCTCCCGATTATTTTTTTTTTTTAAATTTATTTATTTTTATTGCACCTTTCTTTGCAATGTTGATGAGCTTTTGCCGATTTATAAAGGCACATAAAGTTTGCAGGAAGCCTCTTAGAGCTGAGAACTTATTCTGCGAAGTGCGAACAGTCCTGGGAGGCGAATGCCCATCGCTTTTGTACCCGCCAAAATCAATTACCGTAAATGTCCCACTGGAGACCTTCTCTGTGGTTTGCATTCAAACCCATCGCAACCTCCTCTGCTCAACGTAACCCCCGTCCCCCCCCCCCTTCACTGAGCTCCCAGCAAGGCCCACGCCCGGCTCCGAGGCCGCACAGGAATGATGTCACGCTGCCGGATTTGCCCGAAAACCCTTCTGCAGCCCCGCTCGCGGCTGTGACGAACGGCCCGGTGCGTTCCTCTCGCCCTGCGATGCCGGCCGCGGGCGGAGGCCGGCCGAGCCCCCCCCGAGCCCCCGGGCGCCCCGGGAAAAGCCGCAGTTCTTTGCTGAGGGCCAGCAGCGGGACGGCGCAATCCCCGCCGCCGCTCCTGTGTAGCGAAGGACAGGCGTGACGTCACGCGCGGCAATTCTCGGTGTGACGTCAGCCCTCCGGGGCGGGGCGGGGGCCGGGGGAAGGGAGGGGGCGGCAGGTGGCGGGCACGGCTCGGCGGGTCCCGGCGCCCCCGCCCTCCCGGCTGACAGACCTGGCCCCAGCTCGGCTCGGCTCGGCTCGGCCCGGCCCGGCCCTTCCCGTCCCGGCCCTCCCCTCCCCTCCCCGGCGCGGCGCGGCCCGGCGGGAGTTGTAGTGCGCAGCGGGCGGGGGCGGCCGGGCCGGCCCCGGGGCGGACTACAAGTCCCAGGCGGGGCGGGCGGCGGCGCTGTCTGTGTGCGGGAGCGGCGCGGCTGGGCTCGGCGCGGCGGTAACCTCCCGTCTCTCCCTCTCGCAGCGGCGGCGGCGGCGACGATGCAGGCGGAGTCGGGGATCGTGCCGGACTTCGAGGTGGGCGAGGAGTTCCACGAGGAGCCCAAGACCTACTACGAGCTGAAGAGCCAGCCCCTCAAGAGCAGGTGGGACAGGCGACACCGGGCGGAGGACGCGGTGCCCCCGCGCTGTGGGGCCGGGCCGGCGCGGCGGGGCCCCGCGCTGAGTCAGGGCGTTCGCGGGCGCTGCGGCCCCCCTCACCCCTCACCCTCCCCTCGGCGCCCAGGGGCGGCTTCCCGCCCGGCGGGGCGGCCATTTAGCGCTGCCTGCCATAACGGCGGCGTTGTCGGGCGGGAGGGCGGGCCGGGCCGGCGTTATGTAAAGGGCATTGCTGGCCTGCGGGGCCCGGCCCTCACGCCGGGGCAGCCCCGCCGCCCGCCGGCTCCTCTGAGGGGGTTGAGGGGGGACGCGGCACCCCAGGCTCCCGCCCCCCGGCTCCCGCCCCGCTTCTCGGCCCGTACCCCCTCCCCAATCCCCCCGGCAGGTGCTCTCGGGTGGGGTGAGCCCAGAGCCGCGAAGTTGTGGCAAGGTCTTGTAAGGTTGTTTTGGTGCTTTGGGTTTGTTTTTTTGTTTTTTTTTTTTTGACTTTGGGAGGAGGTTTGTTGTTACTTGCGGTTGCTTTTGGGGACTGGAAACTTTTGCCTAGGTACGTCAAAAGCATTTTTTTCCCCGAGATACACACGCGTTATTCTTATCTGGAGCGGCTGCGTGGCGCAGATATGGTCTTTAAAGGGAAATAAGGCGGTTGTGCGCTTCTCTCCCTCGTGGGGTGTTAGGTACCACCCGTCCTGGTGCTGGAAAAAGAAAGTGAATGTTCTCCCCTGCCCTGAGCATCTCCCCCGTCAGCAGTGGCACGCTTCTCCCTCCTCTGGTTTTTCATTCAAAGTATTCCGGCGGTGAGGAGCCCTCCATTTCATCCCAGCGCTCTCCTGAGCGGTAACTCGGCTGCCCAGAAGGTCATTGCTGCGAGCGTATCCTGCTTGTGATCGAGGCTGTTGTTAGCCTGTCTTCAGAGTCATGGCTTTTAGTTTTGAACAATGCCCCTTGTATGCCTGTGCGTGCAGTTGAAAAATGAATGGGAAGGTAAATATTTAAAGCAAAAAGCCTGTGCTAGAATGAGCTTAGGTCGTACAGCCTGTCAGACACGCTTCAAAGTAAATAAGTGATTTTTTTGATCGTCCTCTGAACGTTTCAGGAACATTGAAGGTCTGGTAGTAAACGATGTTAAAAATTCTGTCGCTGTCACAAGGGCTGGCAAATCTGGGGCCGCCTCCTGTGGCCTGACTTTATGGCAGCCCTGCCTCACACCAAACCTTTGGCACTGCTGAGACATGGTGTGCGTAGCGGTGGTGACGTACAGCCCTTCACAGCCAGCCTAGCCAAAGCTGCCAGAACTCCTCTTCCTGTGGGGAAGTTGCTGTTAGCCAGGTAATGAGCTGGGAGCCAGATTGATGTGCGGAGACAGGGCAGCCCGGAGAAGATGGGTTCACCAGCGGTGGTGGGTTCCAGCTGTGACGGGAGACCAACAGGGCTTTGGCTTCAGCGCCTGCGTTGCCAGTGGAGCGCGGCAGGGTAGGTGGTGGAGCACTGATGCCTCGCGCCGTTGTCACGTAGTTCTGTTTGCACCAGCTTCGAACTGGTGTGCAGGAGTTGCCCCTTTATGATTGTCCACTTTGCCGTCAGCAGTCTGTCCGTGCCTTCAGGTGGTGTGGGCATGGACCTCAGGTACCAGGTCTGCGTTTGACCTTGCGCAGATGTTCCAACTGCTTTTAGTTCCTGTGACTTGATGCTTTGGGACCCGAAAGCGTTCCTGCGTTGCTCGCTTCTCTCTGGGGGAAGAGATAGTAGAGATGCTCTGTAATGAAGCACTAGAGTATTTGGCCATCTTCTAAATGTTGACGCTTCAAACTTCCCTAGAGTGAATTGCCCCCATGTGTTCTCACCTGGTACTCCAGCACTGCACACCCTTGGGGTTTGAAGGGTTCCTGGTGCGAGTCATCCAGACGTTTTGGTGGTGCCTCAGGCCAACATCTGTTTCTATGTTTCCAGGAGGGCTTGTTGGGTAGGAGAGGTGACCAGCTTGCCCCACTCTGCCTCCCTGTCCCTCCACACGTACCCATGCATACAAGAAGAGGGAGCCCCGAGGGTGGAATAACAACCTGTGGTTTTTCTGGCAGATAGTGAACTGACATGTTAGCCTCAGCGTGGAGTCTGCCCAGCTCACGTACAGCTCTTACCTCGAGGTAGAGTCTCAGTTGTCTTCCTGGTCTTGTGGGAGACTGAAGAAGCAAAGGATCTGCCAGGTCCGTATAAACTTGCCCCTGGAGCCAGGCCGATAAAACTTGATGATAACAAGGAGGCAAAAGTTGCTCAGAAACCTGTTTGCTTCATGATGTGCAGATCGTAATCTAAGAGGACTTCTGTAGGCCTTCAGCTTTGCTCAGGCCTGAAACCAGTCTGACTGATGGTTATCAGGGGTATCGACATCACCTTGCTGCTTTCTCCTGTGGGTGTAAATCAGGAGTAATTGCACAGCAGCCAGTGGAATAGCAGCAGGTCAGCGTGGTGTAGCGATGGGACTGTGGCCATGGGAATTGCTTTCTTACCGTCTTCGCAGCCTTGCTCTGGAAAGGAGCCTGGGGAGCAGGCAAACCAGAGGCAATAGCCGATGTTAGGAGATGAGTCTAAATAGCAATATACTTTTTTTTTTTCCTCCCTCTGGTGAGAAGTGCTGATTTCCTAGCAACATTCAGGGCTTTCTCTGATCTTTTTTAACCGTGAGAGGTGAGAAACATCCTTGGCTTACTCATAGCAGCTGAAATTGTGAGTACATAGAAAAAGCCATCCAGCTCAGAAATAAGGAAGAATGCCAGTGCTCTGAAACAAGAAGGAACTTTTTTTGCTTGCCCAGTTTAACTCAGCCCTGCCGATGTTGCTGTCCTTCACGCAGTACAACTCTCCTATTCTCTTCCTTCCAGATTGCTGGTTTTCCAATATATGATATCCAGTTAAAGATTTCCCCTTTTCAGTGTGCCCTCGCAGTTACTCCATCCATATTTCATAATTCAGGTCTGCAATCCAAAGCCACAAGGGGTCCGATAATAAACACTTTTTGCAGTAAATACTGTACGAACTTAGGCCAAGCCACAACTGAATGCTAGAGGCCAAGGAAAAATGTAAGCCCAGCAAAAAGCTTTAATCACAAGGGATAGAGAGAATACATGGGGCTGAGATATATCAGTTCCAGCCATATTTCCTAAACCCCTCAGACTCATGAGAAGTTAGCTGCTTGTGCTAAGTGCTAGATGCATTTAGGGGTTCTCTGGAATTTGCTGTGGTCGAATGTCTTTGAAAACTGAGAAGATGTTTCAGTTGCTTTGGTTTCTCCAGAGTCACTTTTCACTGTGGGAGGAAACTGGGCTGTATGACTAGCCAGTAAGACAAGGAGATTTATTATTTTATTTTTCCTCACATTCATACTTTACTCCTCTCCTGCCATATTCCAAAGGGTAATAGCTTTAATTTATAAGTACATATGCTTAAATAAGTATGTGTTTGTGTAATGAACATGTAAATAAGATTTCTGGTACAAGCAGTGAGCGATGAAGTCAATGGAGCTTTATTTTCAGCCAATCAGTTGCAGAAAATAATCAGTTATTACCCAAAGTAAACACGGATCCTGATGTGTCTACATGCAGTCATCCGGCGCTGTAGGCTTAAATGACGTCTGTTGTACTGCTCGTGTGGATTCTTTAAATCATTTGACTTACTAAAGCGATGTTTTAGATATCAAACTGGTATCTGGAAGTGAAGACTTCAGTCTGCCGTTGTACAGGGTGATCTGAACTAACGCAGATGTGCCAAATGCAGCAAGAAACCCCCAACAACCAAACCTATATTCAGTTGCTTTTCTCTGTTTTTTGGTTCTCTGTAATATGTGTCCGTTTGGATGGCAGGCGCGACCTAGCAAGTGCCAGCAAATTATTGTCAATTGTAATTTGCTGCCTTGCTCTGAATAAAACCACGTACCTGCAGGTAAATTACTATTTATGCTATTTTCCGTTTCCCTTTCCCAGCTTATTTATTTTCAGACTGGATAAAAAGCGCCTGAATGATGCAGTTACTAAAATATTTTTAGCGGAAAAAAATTATTAGGAAATGCTTTTAAGTTGCGTGATAGTTTTTTAGGAAGCTTATTCTTGGTTTATGAGCAATAGCATTGAGATGTAGAGTTTGTCATTATTAAAGCAGTGATGTTTTTATAAAATTCTCATCGTTCCTGGTGTCTACATGCTGCTTTTTTTTTTTTTTTTTTTATGTAAACCTTCAATATTTTACTTATATCAACTAGTACCTCATCTCTATCCAGTTAGGATCCTCTGTAAAACACTCCCTTCCCCCCTGCCCCCCTTCTGGTGCCATGCTAGACATTGAAGTCTCAACTTAGTAAAAACTTCCCTTTTAATACACAGTGTTTGTTGAGGAAATATTAATTTCACCAGAGGCACACGTTTTTTTTAAACTGTGTACTTACTCTGAGCCAAAGAGGACTTTTCTAAAGTGCCTTAGTCTGCAGATGATCAAATTTAATTTTGTAAATGAACTTTGCAGCATGATTAAATTTGAAGTTGATTACATTAGGCTTCTCAACATTGAGTTTGTGCCTTATTGGAGGTAGTCTTTTCGTATTACTGCTATTTATGGATCTTATTCAAGTGTTTTATATTCTGGTTGGGTTCTGCAATGCAGTTTGTTCAAGCTACTGCTTATATCTGTTCCAGTTGTGCAAGAAGTGGAAAATATCCTTTATTTAGAACAGGTCACATGTGCTTGCATCCAGGAACCGCGACTCAGTGTGTTTTTTTAAAAAAAAAATAAAATATATATATATCTTGGAGGAACAGATTTAAAAAGTTCCTGAAATATTTTTCCGTCTGTTACAGAGGAACGTTACATATTTTAAACTAAAAGGTAATAATAGCAGAGTTTAAAGTGATACGTAGGCTAGCAGTGCCTGAAGTCAATGGTAAAAGTCTTAACCAACGTCAGTGGGAGTAGAGCTAAGCCAAAAGTACGTCTCTTTGAAATCTCTCCGGTAACATTTTTGTGAGTGAGTCAATAATCCCGTGTTTATTCTGCACCTCAAATTCACTTCACTGGGTAGGAAACCCTCGCCACATCTTTTTGTGCTCTTTTATTTTTGAAAACAGTCTTAAAAGGAAAGGCTGCAATTGGAGTGTCGATTGCATAAACATGTGGAGACAATAAGCGGTATTTCTTTGTATTTCTTTATGCTGGGAGCCGGTGCTGCTCCCTCTCTGTAGCAGAGAATTTTCCATGGTGAGAGATCCCAGTTGACCTTTTCTCTTCTGCGAAACTCTCGCTCTGTTATTTGCAGTAGGCCTTTGCTATTTAGCAAGGAAACAGAAATAGCCCATGAAGTTTAGTTCAGCGTTTGCTTTGATACGAACTATTGAACATCACCTTTTTGCTTCCCTAGCCTGCTTTCCTCGGGCAGACTGCATTTAGCTGCCAAGCTGATCAGAGAGTGCCCAGATCATTTGAGACTGAGCTGACTGCACTGACTCTGCACCTTCCAGCATGCACGTGTATTTTCTTTTTATTTATCAGGCTGCTGGCTGTGTGTGTAAGTACATACGCGCTCTGCATGAAATAAATCCATACCTTTCTGGTGAGCAGAAGCTTCCCTGGCTGGCTACTATCAATTTACAGAATCCAGGTGATAATTTGAATCAATATATTCTTCTGCCTTCTAAGTGTCTGAAAAGAAACTGCAGCAGCCCTGCTGACAAATAGCTGGGGTGCCCCTGGTACTCCTTGTTTCCCTGCGTGTAGTGGAGGTAATTTCACAAGCCTTTGGATCAGAATTTTTGGAGCTGCTTTGAATCTACCAGTTGTCATTACCAAGTCAATGCGGAGCTTATTCCGCGCTGTATATGTTTTTATTTGGTGCTTAGGGTGATGTATTGGAGGTCCTTTCCAGCACAGTGGCAGGCAGCATTACTAATTCCTGCTGTACAGTTTGGTCAGTATCTAGAAGAAAAGTGGGAAACAAGAGTAGAAGAGATTTGCAGATGCGTTGTTAAATAAACAAATTCATCCTCTCGCCACATTCTATGTTTAAAAGTTGAATGGGAAGAAATCTGTACAGCTGCTTAAAAATGAGGGTGCAGGAGAAACCTGCTCCGACACCTACTGTGCTGTCCTCCTATTTCTAGGTCTGCTTTCCAAAGCAACACACTTCAAGACTTTGAAAATGAAAAGGAAGGAGTAATTTTCTGTTTACTTTTCTGCTAAAAATTGAAATTGCGTGTTGGCTGTTAATTGTCTTCCGAGAATGATCTGCTGTTTCAGTGTTGCAAACAAAATGAGAGCCCAACTTCCATTAGGCTGGTCAGGCTCTTGGCCATTATTGTCTGTCTCGTTCTATTTTGGATTTGAGAAGTTTTTGAAATACATTGGTTGTAACATTTTTATTTGGTAAAACTCACTGTCTTTTAGTATCACTTTTGCTGGAACAAAGACAAGGTGATTAAGCAGCATGGCATGGCAGATTTTGCTGGACAGTTAACTATTGCATCGCTATCACATTATACTAGAACTGTAGTTATTTTATTTTTTTTTTTAATAATCCCAGCAACTAAACAGTAACAGGACAATTATTGGCTTGCACATAGTTTTACACTTCATTTCATACTGGGGAAAAGCAGCACAGGAAAAGCAGTATCGTTGCATATTCATAATACAACAGTGCTTCTGCTCTATCTGCAACAGTTGTAAAAAAGCTGATGCTGCTTTGAGTGTCAGGATTGAGATATTTAGGTTCAGTGGAACCGAAGACTGTTGTACAGCCTGAAGCATATCAGACCTGTCCCCCAGCCCATCTCCGCGGTAGAAGTTATGGGTGGTTTCCTGTGTTGGATGTGCCAAGGGTCTGCTTGCTGTGGAAGGGTACTAGCAATTTTGGGGTGCCTTTTGAAAGGGCTCTGTCCCAGTATCTTGGGCCAGAATTTCAGCTTGCCACTTGCTTAAGCCCTAGTCATTGACGTCTGTGGGCTTTGCCGGCGAATGCGCGTTTCAAAGAGGGCGTAGGAGTGTCCAAGTGAAAGGCGATGGTGTGGGTATTGCTGGTACGAGTACAAAAGTTGTGAAAATCGATAAGGAAGGCTTGCAATACAACTGTTAGCTAATACTTTAACCACTAATAGTGCCTTTGGATCGAGCTCATTTTTTCTGGTAGCATCTCTGCTGCAAGGGCTGCTGTAATGTTTGTGTTAGCAGCTTTCTGCCAAGCGTGCAAGCCAGGGTCTGGTGGTTTATAGCTTTTTTTTTCCTTTGGTGGTAAGTGATTATGTAGAAACCCTCTGTAGCTCCCCCCACCCTGACCTGCTGCTCCCAGCTGCTGCGTGGACTGGACTGGCAGGTTGAAGAGCAAAAATGTGTTGCTGTGATATATAATTACTTCTTCCAGCGTGAGCCAACAGAGCTGCTTGCTGTGATGATTGTTACGTATGCTGCTATGTAAAACAGAATGCAAGTTTAATGTAGGGTTCGGGCTAGTATTTTAATGTTGTAATTAACAGCCTCTAACAGTAAACAAGTTGTTTTTTTTTTTTTTTTTTTTAATCGGTTCCCATGAAGATTATTCCTTTACGATGTAGGCAGACATACATTTGCAGATGTGGAGTTTATGAATTCTGTATTACTTGGAGAAATGAGGATGAAGAACAAACAAATGCTTCTTTTTCAGACCCTTTTTCTCTTACCCTAGAATACCACAGGTATGGTGTCAGGCGGCTGGAGATCGGTCCTGCAGTCCATATTTCATAGGCACATTTCAGCTAAGGGAAACAGTCGCATTTGAGACGATGCGGCAGTTCCCATCTCTTGGAAGAACCGGATTCATCCTTAAATGCTCCCCCCAAAGTGGTGATCTAGTTTCACAGGTACGTTGGTTGCGCCTCCGTTTGTGCCGCTCTTTTGACACAAAATGGGGATAAACCCACCTAAACCTGTTGCTTAAAGGCTGGAGTGGCTGGGTGAGCTGCTGGGGGCGGGGGGGAGGGGGTCCTGGTCTTCTCAGACCATCTTGTGAGACTGCTTGTGAAGAGGCCGCTGAAGTTGCAGGGAGTAGGAAGGAGGTTTGTGTCTGTTCAAACCCACAAAGGCAAGCTTCATTTCTCTGTGCGCAAGGATTACGTGCCTGGTTTGGCCCACTGTTACATTAAAGAATTTGTTTGTGATGAATTCTGCGAGAAAAGGAGTGAAAGTTAGTGTTTTGGGTACCAGGGAAGATGTTGATCAGCTTTGAGATATTTAGGCGCTGGAAGCTTGCCAGGTGTAATGTGTCTGAAGCATCACGCCAGTAACAGATCCTGTATTGTCAAAGCTTGCCTGCAGCCCTAGGATGCTGAGACACCCAGTCTTGCCTTCGCTGTCTGTGACAACACAAACTGCTGTATGAAGGGTAGAAACCTAATAGGGCAGGGGCGTTGGGATCTGGAGACCAGAGAAAAGTAACGAGGAGAAGTGGGAATGACTGGAACGTCCCAAACGAAGGATGCTTCAGAGAATGGAGACAGGAGCGATGAATGATTGTTGCTAATCTCATTCCCAGCCATCCTGTTGTAACATGTAAACGTGTTGTGTTGTGTTTTGTTTGTTTTTTTTTCTGGAGGAGAAGCAGCCAGCTAGAAAACTTGGGATGGAGCTAAGTCAACCGGGAACTGTTTTCAGGGTGAGGAGATGGGAGCAGACTTTGGAAGCTGTCAGATGGCAGGAGATGGGGGAATACAGACAAGGGGGGGGCTGTGGGTGTTGTGGTCCTGGAGCTTCAAACTGGGAAGTCAGAATAGTACTGTAGAGATGGAAAAGGATCGCTGAGATATCCGAGTGGGAGAGCCTGGCTGAGCATGTTTCGTGCACATTTACTATTTCCTTTCAGGATTCTTTGGGTTTTATCTAAATAAAGAAGGAGAGAGTTTGGATATACTGTGACTGACTTTGGAAATGCTTTTTCTGGATGTGTCCCTGCGTGGTAATGTGCAGCTGTAAAGCCAAACTAGGAATACAGAGGTAGAGGGAACAAACCGAACCTGTTTTATAACAGCCTGAAGAGGTAACAGTCGCGACCTGAGAGAATGGAATCAGGAGGACAGTGAGATGGGTACACACGCAGGAGGGGCTGATCTTTACAGAAAAGCAAAGGGGGGGAAAAAGCTCTTCTGAGCTGTTCATTGGAAGCTGGAAGGAGTTCAGGGAGGCGTGGGGCTCTGACAGTGGGTCCCCTGGCGTGCCATTAACTGCTGCGCCTGGGTCTCTGCTCAGCCTAGCAAGCTTTATTTTATTTGTACCAAATATTTACAGTTCTACCCAAGCTCCACTGTGCTAAAGGCACATCCCAGATGTCAGTCTGTCTAGTGGCACGGTTCAGAGGAGTTGCTGGGCTCACTTATTTATTGCTGTTGAAACACAAAGGTTGCTATCTGATAAATAATTATTCCACCCTTGGAGAAGGCACACTGTAAATCTGTTAAGCTGCTCCTTTGTTTGTTGGGCTTGTGCATAATGAGTCTGGAATTTCAGATTAGTAGTATGCTGTGCAACTGCTCATTTCGTGACCTCATCCTTCGGCTCGCCTGCCTGTCCACCTGTCACATCCTGTTGGGCACCTAGGGCTATGTGCACCAGGGGAACTTTGGTTTAGCATTGCATCATCTCATTTTTATGTGTTCTGCTGCCTAGTGGAAATAAAAAAACAAAAAACAAAAAACAACAAAGCCATGAGGTAGGTGTCCAGGTTCCTTACAGAACGCGTGAGGGAAAGGTGGCTTCAAAGAAGGCTTGTGAACACCAGCATGCGGAGGGGGGTGTTGCCTGAGTCAGCCAGTGAAGGGTCTAAGAGACTGGTGTTGGTGTTGAACGCTGTCCCTTGAAGATTTGATTGTCTGGTCTGGGTGAGCTGTTGCTAAACCTTTCTCGGAGCGACGTGCCAAAGGCAGGTCTGCTCTGACAGAGGTGAGGAAGAGCAGGTAGTATGTCATCCCCCTACCCCAGCTTTATCCGCTCGGGACACAGAAGTTTTGCGTTATGGTCCTGTCTGTGACTCGCAACATGGGATTGAACATGTCCAGCACCCTTTGGAGTGCCCAAACCAATGAACCGTGGGTGTTTAGAGGTGTCTCTTTTGCAGAAGCTAGTCTGTTTTGCCTTGAATAGTATTCATTGAACTGGTAGGGGCAGGAGCGGCTTGGTAAGGCAGGGGAGCGAGCATTTGCCTATGGTGGTTCTCACCCTGCTCCAGAAAATAGTTATTTGTACGAAGTGGAGCAGCTCTACCAGGAAGCAAGGAAGATGGGCTCAGAAATTAGATTGTTTTCAGCTCCATCTGTTTCTAAAAGGCAGTTGTCCAAATCTCTGTAGTTGGGGTCACAGCATGAAATACGGGGACCTGCTTGAAATACAAGTGGTGATATTTGGGGCACGGGTAGTTGGATGAAGGGAAAATGTTTTTAGGAACCAGAGATTCCTGAATCGTTGCAGCAGGGCAAGGGAGTCAATGGACTCTCTGATGGTACTGGTGGCCAAAGGGCCTCTCCTAGTTGTATTACATTGGTGAGGAAGCTGTCAGGCAAAGGTGGATATTAACAATGAAGGTAAGTACACATAATTTCTTAAGAGCGCTTAATTTTTCAGGAATGTGAAATCATTCGTGGTACAGCAAGAGGAGCTTGGATCTGCGTGGAAGTGAGTTACAAAGGAGTAAAGCGAGTAAGGCAGGAGATGAAATAAGATTACGTCTCTATCACAGACTGTTGGGTTTTTTTATTTAGCTTGTTGCACAATTTACAGTTTCAATCTAATTGCAAAACTATTCTGCAAGTGATAGTTTGGTTCCCAGCTAATACAGCTTTTGGTATTCACTGTACAAAGCTGTGCTGTAGGAGCTGCTTGCCCTGAAGATGCTGTGGGCCAGCAAGATCTTTCTGTTTTTCCAAGTGTGTCGAGTAATGTAGAAAAATGTGAAATGGATCTGCCTGTTAAGAGGATCTCTGAGGTGCTGGAGCTGCCCCTGCAAAGAAAACAGGGCTGTCTGGAAGGGGCCTGGTGCTGCTGCTGGTGAGTGTTTGCAGAGCTGGGGAGGGTCTTTCTTGCAGCCTTTGTGGTATTTCCCAAAGGAATCAGCTACCCTGCCTGCACAGCAGCCTCCTTGTTTCTGGGAGAGATCCCTCTGAGTAGGTAGTAATTACTGTCTTTCCAAAGGAGTCCTCGTTTGTGGAGGAGACTGTTAATTATCTCTCACTTAGCCTTTCTAATGAAGGTGCTTGTAAGAGTTGTGCTGGGGTACCAGGATCTCCATAGGACAAAATTTCCCTCCTCTGGGTCTGCAGTGGCCTCTTGCGCTGATCCGGGATGTGTGTCTGTTCCTGGGTCTCAGGTGGAATCTCTAGGGACCTGCTCTTTGATGTTCTTGACCAACTTGGTCTTTGGCCTTGCAGCACCACTTGAAGACTATAAATAGACCTGCAGAGGAACAGGTCCACTGATGGCGTGTTCCCAAACGCTGTTCTGCTGTGCCGAGTGTCACGCCGCGTACCAGCTTGATGAAAGGAGGCCGGTGAGAAAAGGTGGCTCTCGCGGTCAGCTGTGATCTGGAGCACCCCTGGTGGTGGTGGCTGCAGTCTCAGCTGGTAATCCCACCATTTTCATACCCAGAGCTTCGCCTGGGCATTGCAGCTATTTAAGGTAGGCACAGAGACACAGGCACACGGAAGATGACAGGTCCCGCTCTCCCAAAGGGTTGCGAGAGCATCGACGTGCTATTGATATGGCGCAATGTTCAGCAGATTGTGGTGATGCTCTTTTCCATGTCATACTGGCTGGCTGATGTGGAAACCAGTGGCATTGCAGGAAAAAAACATATTAATGATCTAGAAGAAAAATGCTTCAGTGGTTTCTTACAGCTCCTCCTTGTTTAAGTGTTGGGTTTGCTTGCTAGCCCATTTTCTCATCTCGTTTTTGAGATGTGCTATGAGCTGGAGGATGGTACTGGTTTGTATGGTTACCAGTCTCATCCCCTGCTATCTGGTAATTCCTGCCCCGTTGCTATGAGACGTTTTAGTGAGATGCTGTGTAGAAGGGGTGAATATCCATCTGTAGCTGCACAGATATTTTTCCATGGCTCATCTCTTGCCGATCTTTCTGATCAGCTTTCTAATTCTGCTTGTTGGTGGATTTGAGTGATTTTTTTGGTGGTGTTGTACACTATGTGGTGTGAGTTTCCCATCTGTAATTAACACCTTTGCATTGAGGCTTATTAAATAACAGAGTACAGAAAACTGCAGTATCTGTCCTTGCCTCTTTTCAGTAGGTTTATTTTTTTTGTGGCAAGGACTCTCACAGCTCTTGAAATTCCAATTCTGTAATTGCTATTTAATCCAAGACAGTTTTCCCTGTATTTAAGAGCTACAGAATCAGGCTATGCTTTGGAGAAATGCTCAACTTGGCTGCTTTCAGGTTGTTCAGTAGGTGCTGTTTGGCTTCTTGTAGTGCTACAGGGAATGCCCGGCTTTGGGGGCTGTGTGATTGCACGTAGCATGGGGAAAAAATAAGTGGTTGAACGATGATCTGTGTGCACTTTATTTGGTGGCACTTACAGTTGCAGGGCATGCTTGGCCGCAGAAAGATGGGTGCTTCAGAACTGCAAGATTCTGTTGATTGTGTTGCATTTCTGCCAGAACAAAAATATAACGGCCTCAGCATTTGCACTTTCCACTTGTGTATTGTTTTCTCTTTATTTTGTGTATGTAGAAAATGCTATGGTCTGCAAACCGCTGGTTTAGAATTTTCTGCAGAATGAAAACCATCTGGATAATTTAACTGAATTTTATTGAAGTTTTTGGTAACAGGCTCTTTTCTGTTTCCTGGCATCTTCTTAGGTGAAGATGAGAATCCAAGTTAAAATTCAGGGAGGTAACTATGTCTGTTTATGACCTGGCATTTTAGACACAACTTGGGCTTGTTTGAAGTTGTAAAAGTACTCAAAATATTAAAATGATATACAGTCTCTCCCAAAAGCATTCTCCCTGAGCAAATGCCTGCCATAGGCTTCTCCCTGTACTTTGAATGTTTGGCATAGTGGGAGCTGCAAGCTGAGGAAAGCACCCAGCGTTCATGCCGAGGCTTCTTTGAAAGAGATCAGACTTAAACGTCAGCTAAAGCTAAGCATATCTTTGAAGGCTTCCCTTGATCAAACATCCGTTCAGCAAAACACTTCCATGTATTCTTTATTTCAGAATCCTAAACAATTCCATGGGGTTTGTACTCGTAGGTTTAAACTTCTTGCAGCCCTTGGGCTGTAAAAAACATGGGAGTGCTCTGCCCTGATCCAGCAAACCTTAAGCACGTGAACCATGCTGCTCAAGACTCTTTGTACTTAAGTTTCAGCTCATGGTTTGAGTATGTTGCTGGATTGGGAGAAGAGTGTTTGGCATGTGGCAGGCTATTAAATGCGAGGTACTTCCGAGCCTGACACTGTGATTTTAATAATTCCTTAGAAAAGTAAAAAATCCCACTAGAAAAAGATGAATGCATAATCTTTTCAACATGAGATGCAGAATTAACTGAATTTCAGTATAGTCTGTTTAACAGAGGAAGAGCATTATCAGTCAGATTTTTCTTTCTCCTCTCTGCCCACCCCCAAAAGACTTATCTGGCCATTTAGTTTCTGATGTCCATGTGATAGTGAGGCTTATGGGTTTGGGCTTTCTTTGGTGGTATGCTTTGTTTTGATGTTGGTTGTTTTTCAAGTGAGGTGAAGGAAAGTGATAAGATTCTCACCATTGCAAAGGTTTAGGTGTTTGAGAAATGAATATTTAGATTTGCAGTGCTTAAATCATGAAGAACAGGTCTTTGAGCATTCATATGTGTCTGTCTCCTGTGATAGTGAGTGCTTGCATGGCTCCTCTGAAAAAGGAGCTGTATATGACTGCAGCTTTCTGAATGCAAACTAGGTTGATCCAAAACCAACCACAGCGTTGTTAGTCTTAATGTCGGGTGCCATGTGGACAGGTTCTGAAAACTTGGGATAGGGTTATTTTCAACAGTCCTATGTTTTTCCCAGTGGCTGTGTAGAATCATGGAGTCATTGAGGTGACACTTCTGGAGGTCGTCTCATCCAGCTCTGTGGCTCATCATGTTGAGTAGGTTGCCCAGAGCCACATTTCATTGGGTTTTGAGTATCTCCAAAGACAGAGTCTCCACAGTTTCTCTGGATGATGTCTGTTGATGACCCTCACAGTAAAAAAGTGTGTCTTTTTGTTTGGGTTTTTTTGAGTTACATATAACTCATACCGTTTTTGACTTGCGTATCACGGGATGCACAAGATGAAGCGTGCAGGAGGCTGCACACCTCCTCCCCAAGCTGCACTTCTTCAGCTTTGCTTTTCTAAGTAAGACAAGGGGAGTTACTGCTTATCTAAATCCTTGCAATTTGCCCTAACAGCAAGTGGTTTTACAGACATAGTTAAAGACCTGGTGGGCAAAACTTCTGTGTCCTTTCCAGTCTTGGCTCAAAGGCCACTAGGTTTCCTTCCTCATCTTGATTCAGTCTTGTTTGATACAAACTAGGTTTTTTTTTTCTCTGTCATTCTCCATTGCGGATGGATGCAAAGCACCCTATGGCATAACATTACCTTTAATAAGCACTTCAGCCTCAGTGTATAGGTTGTGTCCAGAGCTGCAAAACTGTACCTTGGTGGTATTTGTGCAGAATATTTGACAGATGCTCATCACTTGCGATGTTATCTGGACTGTTTTAACATGTATAATAATTCCATGAGGCTGTTGACTAAAATATTCCAGTTCTTTGATGCACCAGCAGTAACTTGTCTGCTATGAATTAATACACTAAAGTCGAAATTACTTCTAAAATAGTAAACATGACCTTTGGCCATTTCATGCTCTGGGGTGATTCTAGAATCTGTTCCTCAGTGTGCTGTGCACAAAGCATCTTTGTAACCTGCAACTGTGTCTGTGTTCGTTGGGACTCTGTACGATACCCTTCTGCCAAGCTATATTAAACAAATAGTGCATAGAATTGAGGATCTAAGCTTCAGTCAGGACTGATCTTGCTGTCCTGCATTATGCAGTTGTCTAGGACTACACTTCGGTTTTCTGCAGATTGCTTTTGGCACCTTCAGGGACCAGCAGACTGGAGATCTTGCAGGGTATGTTCTTTAGCATAAAAAAGGATAACTGGAATTACTGGAAAAGTTTACTTTGGAGGTGCCTTCTTGGGTAAAATAATGTGTAGCAGTTAAACACAAATCTTTAATGACACTGTCAATAGCAAGTAAGAGTCCAGTGCTATGTGCTGCCATAGCCTTACTTGACTCATGTGGTATCCAACGTAGGCATGAACATGTGTGGACGGTACAGTCTTCAGTTTGTGTTTTCTGAGGCTGCATTGGTTTCTCTCTGTTCTCAAGCTCTGACATGTTTGGGTAACTGAAGTTGACTGGCAATGGCAAAACATCAGGTATAATAAATAAACCATGTTTGCCACTCCAGCCTTTGTTCCTTTTGCATTTCCAATAACTACTAAGAAATGAGCAGAAAGTTAAGGGTGCTTTCCCAGAGTAGCACTTTTTGGGGAAGAGACTTCACTGCCATCTAGAAGCCCCAAGCAAACCTGAGAACCAATAGTAGTTGTCAATGATCCTTCTTACTTTAAGTTTATAGATGAGGACGATGCCTGCATTTATGCAGTCCTTTTGGGCTTTTCTCATGCAAATGGATGACTTTGGATGGTAAACAGTGTACAGCAGTATCTGCCCTCCCAGGATGCTGTAAGGCTTAGCTCTTGGGTGCCTTGAAGACAATTAATATGATG
Organism: Butorides virescens; assembly: GCA_017310255.1. NCBI lineage: Eukaryota > Metazoa > Chordata > Aves > Pelecaniformes > Ardeidae > Butorides > Butorides virescens. The sequence goes on along the minus strand of JADKXX010008531.1, from coordinate 38,916 downwards.
TGAATGTTAGATGTTGGCAGATTTTGACTGTAGTTTTTGCCTCTATCTGTACCTGCAGCAAGAGCTCTTTTTACCCTATCACTTCTGTTTGTCTCCTCTTGTTTATTCTAAGGCTCAGAGGTGTGTACCAGGGAGTTGAGGAGAAGCAGGTTGGGGAAGAGGTCTGGACATCTCCTCTCAAGGCCATCTTGAAACACCTCTTGAGTATCGTGCTGCAAATGCAAGATTTGGGAGCAGGAGGAGTCCTCTCCTCTGTCATCTGGGTAAAACGTGGGATCCTGGGAGGTCTTGCTGTGTGAGCTGCTGCTTGAATAAAGCTGTTGGGGCAGTTTAACTCTGCAATGCTTAACTTCAATTAAGCTGTCAAGTTTAGCATTGCTTTAGGCATTAATAGAGTTTTACTCTCACTTAAAAATCTGGTTTAGTAATTAACCTCCATTTTATTCTGGAGTTCAGAAGGTGCTCATTTAGCGCAGCAAATCTAATGTCATGTGAATTAAAACATGTAAGAGTCAGTAATGAGAAACTGAAACAGGGTAGTGCAGAAATTAGATTACATGCCATTTACAGGGAGCTGTGCTAGATCCTGAGTTCTTAATGAAAATCATTTTGAAGGCACTGCCTTACCTCTGCATTTGCATGGTTAAGGAAAGTTCTGAATTAAATTGGGAATTAGTAATGGAGTTGGGATTTCTGTTGTTGCAGCTTGACTTTTTGTTGCACTTAAGTTTATTGTACAGCTTTTGCCAAAATCTGGACATTGGACGGCTCTGACAGTACAATGACCAGAAGGTGTGAGGCATTCACGGAATCTGGGAGAAAAATGTGTAGAGGTGGAGGGACCTCTGGGTCGACTGGGTGACACGGGCTGATAGTTGAGATCTCCTTCTCTGTCGTAACTGAAGACTGAACCCAGACTCCAGCATATTCTGCTGAGATTGTTGTTGGAGCGAGGCACAGAAGGATGGTACGTGGAAGGAGAATTACACCTGCAGGCAGCAGAGTTGCTTCACAAAAATTGGCCTGGCCTTTGTGATTTATGTGGTAGCATTCCTCATACTGCTGCGCCCGCATTTTACATCCCACCACAGCCATTACTGTTACAAAGAAGAGGGGTGCCCAGCTTTTCTGGCAGGAGGACTGTTTAACTACTCCCAGCGCTGGAGTATAGCTGTGTGCTGCTGCTCCCCTCTGCAAAAGCAGAGCTGCTCAGCAAGGTTTAATTTTCCCCAGCAAGTTTCAGGCTTTTTGCATGTATATGTGGAGTATGTGCCAGCTGGTAAGTCCTATGGGCTGCTGGCATCGCACCAATTCATATGGGCTGACTTGCCTTTGGATATAAGGTACAGGCCTCCAAATAACCCAGAAAACTGCATCAGTTGCTCCTGCCCAGGGGTTTGGGGAGACTGCAGGGTTAAGGGGCAGCTTTCCCCTCTTCTGCTGAACATGGCATGCACAAAATGTTGTTTACACATCTTTTTTAGTCTGGGTATTGGGGACTATGTAAGACTGCCAATTTAGAACATGAACAGAAAGGCGTTTGCAGAGCAACACTGTCTATCACTGTTTTGCCCTGTGACTTGCGTTCTCATGTTAAAGAATTCTTCTGCCAATTCTTTGATATCGCCTACTCCAGTAGATTTCAGAGGTGAAGATGCAGGAGGCTCGGTGTTTACCCAGCCATCTCCTTATATGTAGCTTAGATATGTGGTTTGAGTGATTTAGGGGGAAAAATGGCCTCTTATCACTTACTTAACTACTCTTTCCAAGAAAGTAATGTGGGGTAAAAGTTCACCTTATGAACGCGGCAGCAGGACTATGCACTGTGCGGGGTGCGGTTTTGTGTTACACCTGATCTCTGGCTGCAGGCTGCTGCTGGAAGGTATGGCTGTGCCCGTCTGTGCCTTGAGTCCTGCACCCCGTGAAGGACCTGGCTGCTGAACGGCTGCAGGGAGAGTTGGTTTGTCCTCCTGATGCAATGGGAAAGGACCACACATGCTCAAAAAAAAAAAACAAACCCAGAAGTTTTCTATTTGCTTACAGAACAGACTTGTGCTGTGGCCACACAGTTACGGGACCCAACCCAAGGGAGGGTTGGGAACCAGGATGGTGGGAAGGCAGGACTCCTCTTTCCATAGCAGCTTGTAGTTATGGTGGGTTAGATGGAGCATAAAATCTTACTGCCAACCTTATAAAACCATGGTGAAAGTGATGTGTGAGTTGTATGGCTGGCGTGTGGTTGGTTTTCTGCATGAGGCTGAATTTTGCTGTCTTAAAAACAGCATTCCAGTAGAAAGCGTGACAAGTACCATGCTTACATTCAGCGACATCTTTACCAATGAGTCCGGTTTGATGACTTTATATGATTGATTCTTAACATACTGAATCTCATAACTGAATGAGCAGTAATGCCAGTGGTCTGGTAACCTGCCAGGGCTCTTTTCTCGAGCTTTATGCTTACTCCATAGGAACTATGTCCCAAATATACTGGCTCACTAAGCTAAATATCTAAATATCTATGGCTCAAGCATAGCTTAGTTAATTCTGTGTAATAATTTACTGATGTCAGCTATACTGCAGTGGTTATCTGCGTGCAAAGTCCTGGTTCGTAGCAAATATGACGTAGTGCAGGTTAACGCTAACCTCTTTGACCGTAGACGAAGCTAAGCTGTCTTAGTACACGTTGGCTGCTCAGCTGCTGAATGGTAACTTGTTAAGCCAAGGTATTTTGATCTGCTGCTTGAGTCCTCCTGCCACCATTGAATCACTTGCGTGGACTGCGGCTGTAATGTCCTAGTTGTCCTGGGTTTTCCGTGGGAGACGGGAAGTGTAGATAATGGACGAAACAGGATTCAATTCTTCCAGCGTGTAGCCACTGCTGGTGACTGTGGACTAGTTTGACAGGGTTCACATCTGTGTTAACTTTCAGAAGACAACATGAAGCTATTATGTAGTTACTACCCACTCCAGGATCTGCACATCAATTAGGAGAGGCTGCTTACTCATGCTCCTCAAAAGTTGTGCCAAAATAGCTATTACATTATGTCAGAGCCCATAATTGTTCAGGATGAAAATAATCGGAATATAAACCTTGTTTCTCTTCAGCAGCTTTGTATATAGACCTAGGACTTTGATACAGGGTACTTTGGAGCTGTACTGGTTCAAGAGGGTTCCTCTGTAGCTGGCACACGTCAGGGAAATTATTAGAAAATGTGACGTTATTTTTCCAGCAGTATATCTGGGGAGCTCCAACAACAGAGTCCTCTGTAAACAGCTTTTGTTCTGCATATTATGACTTATTCTGCTATAATGCTTAGGATCCCTGCTCAGGACCCAGCATCCTGTGCTGCTGGTAGGTGCTATGTGAGCATGAAGGAAGGCAGTGGGATGCTTCACAGCAGATCTGCGATCTGAGAATAAGACAGGAGAAGCAGATGGCTACAGGGGGAAACAATGAGGCAGAGCTGTCAGCGTGATGGGAAGGAGTCCTAGCGCACCCACTGCCTTGCTGTTGTCAAACCCCTGGTCGGCGTCCTGCCCAGGCAAGAGCTCTTGAGACAGCCTTGATGGAGGATGGCAGGGCAGGTACGCTTGGAGGTACCTCTGAGGACCTTCCTTTGTAAATGGGAGGAAGCGCCGAGCAGATGTTGTTGGAGAAATGCATCGTCATTGGTGACCGGCTTGCCGCTTTTCTTCTCAAGCATCAGGAACCTGTGGATCTGCATCCCAGCCCTGTCTCCTTGGGCAGTCGGTGGCAGTTTACTACGGCGCAGAGATTTGTGGCAGCGGAGCCTCGGGCAGGTGTAGGGTCTCAGGTCAGACGTGACATGCCAAGGAAGACATGTCTGTGGAGAAGTAACAAAACCTGTTGTAACCAAACCAGAAAAATTCTGGCTTTACTGATACATCTGGTCTTAGACAGGAACGTGGAGGTCTGTCTGTCCTCATGTAAGAGCTGCCTGGTAGTGCTATACAGGAGCACCTTTTTCCAACGAAGAGAAAAGGCTCAAGTGTAGTTGCATGGATGATTTGTACTGTGCCAAACACAACTTGAACGAGGATTCTGTAGAGGGAAAAGTACCGTCACAAAGATGGGAAGGCTAAGGTCTGTTCTGTAATTCTTGATCCTAATTCATGATTTTCTATCTGTTTTGCCAAATACCTTGTAAGGCAGGGAAAACGGTAACTCAGAAAAGATGGTGTACAATAAAAATAGAAGTGCTTGCTCCAATTCCTCCATATGTTAATGGCTGGATTTTCAGGCAAGAGATTCCAGTAAGGTGTGCCAACAGTCTGAATACCTGCTTGTGCTGTGGCCCTCTTTCCGTGAAAAAGCTGTTTGGGTTAGAGACAAGGGTGAAGTCATTGGGAGTGTTTGGTATCTCTGTGAATTGCATCCAATTCCGTGTTGATTTTATTGGAAGAAGTGAAGTATCATAATTCCTGAGGTGCTAGCAAGGTTCTTGCTTTAGGAATCCCATCTCATTTCCATTTATTTCTTCCCTATTGGAAAATGCATGTCGAGCGAATAGATTTGTCCCATTGGAGGCCATCTGGAAGTAGCTATAGCAGGCTAAATTATACATTGCATCTGATAAAAACTTTTCAAAGACCCTTTCTCTGGGGAAAGGGAGGATGGAGGCCTGGAAAAAGCTTTAATAGGAAAAACAGACAAAGAGATTAGGGTTCAAAAATACAAAATTACGGTCATGTTTTCATTTAGAGAAAAACACACAGAGAAGTTCGATTATGATTGAATGCAAATGCTGAAGCATTAAAGCGGTACCTAGCCAACGGCTGTTCTCTTGGTTTATTCTGTCCCCTACCAGGGGGGTGGATAATATATAGAACTTCAAGGTACAGACCGCCTTTCCATCATTTGACTAGATAGCTACCTATGTTAAAATACAAGTAAATACACGCAATGCAATACTACAGGTTTGCACCTGGAATTTGGGTACCAATCGGCTGCGCTCTGGCAGGCTGGGTGTCTAGTTCCTTCTTTCTCTAATTATTTCAAAACCAGGAACAACTCATCAAAGCCTGGACTAATGAATCATTACAAATGCTTGATGTGTTGGCAGCTACATGCCACCCAGCTTCACACTCTGTTCTGCTGCCATAATTTTAAGAAACTATTGGAACAGTTCCCTCCCCTTCCCCCCCCCCCCCCCCCCCACCAAAAAAAAAAAAAAAAAAAAAGTATATCCAAAGATCTGGGAACTAATGTATACAACCCTCCCCCGGTTTATTTGTACCAAGCTGTTTGGGTAGGCCTTGATATTAGTTCTAGCTGCAGAGCAGGTTTTAGTCAAGAAATCAAAAGCTTGGATATCACTTGCTCTGAATAGATAAATGAGCCAGTTAATCCAGAATTGATGGGGGGGAAAAAAAAAAGCTCATCTGAGTTGGGAGAACTCAGTCAAAGAAATCAAAATCTCCGAGTCCATAAGCAAAGCTATATGGTGCTTTGCTTTAAATGGGGTGTTAGTCATTATCCTGTCAGTCATGTTCATTAGTTTGATTTAGTGTTGATGTAGAGGGGTCTCATGCCAAGCTGTGTTCATCTCTGCATGTACAGGAGCCTTGTTTATTTTACTAATGTACTAGTTCAGTTAGATCAATCGAAATCGGTACTTCTATCGACTCTTCGTCATGTTTTATTCGACTCGCAAAGCCTGCGTCGTGAGGTGCTTTGGTGTTACGTGTTAACACAACTTAGTCCAGTGCTCCTAACAGGCTGCCTGGCTTTGGGGCAGCAGAGGTCTTGTCACCTCCCCTGGGTTTGGGGGTCAGTAGGCAGTGCTGGTGCTCGCAGCAGAGCAGAAATGGGGAATTCTGAAGGTTGGGTGGGCCTCTTCTGACCAGGTACTTCATGGATATTTTTTTTTTTTTTTTTTTTTTTTCCCCCACCCCACATCCCTGCAACACCTTGACCCGTTGCTTTCTGAAGCAGACCTCAAGTTGCGTTGTAGGTGAGCCTGGCTAGAGGAAGACCTTACACTTTATGGAGGGGTGAAGTCAGGGACAGTGTTTTAGCTGGGAGCCGTGAATCAGACCTTTGCTTCGAATCCAGAACAGTCCCCTTCTCCAAGAACTTAAAACCATTTCCAAAACCATTTGAAAAGTTGCCTGCTTCCCTGTGCTAGCCCTTCTGCCTCTTCTTTTTCTCCATTTCTGCACTGTCAGGAAGAAAAAAATAAGTCTGTAATCCAAGTAATATTCTAAATATAGAAGTGCTAGTTTACGAATGAGAAGTCTTTCTGGTGGCTTCAGAATGGGTTTTGTAATAAAAGGAAATGTATTTGACACTGCCAGAATTTACAGTCCCACCAGAGGCTTGTGAAATAACTGCTATACCAAACATCCTGGGCTGTAATGGAGCTTGTTGACACGTATGGGTTACTGAAGGGTATTTCTGGCTGTTGCCATGAGGATGGGTTAGCAGGAAAAAATACTTTCTTTGCGACTGCTGTAGGGCCCTGTCTGTTCCATCATCTTTTAAAAAGTTCTTTTTAATAAAAAGTGTTTAAAGAGGGGGGCTCTCTTTCAAAATGAGCACCAGAATATGGCCCCTGGGAGCCAGGAGGAAGGGGTTATGAGTAAGTCTGGTGTGAGTGGTAGAGACTAATACTGCTTTTGGCTGTTTAACCAATTAGAAAACTGTTTTGCTGGAGTCACTGCAACTTGCAGGCTTTTATTTATTTATTTTTTTAACTTTATTTTCTCCAAAATCCTTTCAGGCTTTGACCTCTCTACAGCTGCTCTACAAGTATAGGTTCCAGTTATTCCCAGGTGGGATGATGATTTCTTTTTTTCATGGGGTCACTTACAAACTAAGCGTTGCAGGAAGGCGTCGCAGTAGTCTTCAGGTGATGCCGAACGCAGAAGCTGCTCTCAGCCATTTGATGATTTCAGCTACGGATTTAGGGGTGAATGGTCCTATTCCATGTGACAGCACTTTGTTTGCAGCAGTTACTTATTGGTGCATCCAGGGGTCCAGTTCTGTTTGGTACATAGAGGCATAACCATAAAGAAGTTACATTAGAAAAAGTGTACTTTGCCATGATTTCTGCTTGGTCTAACTTAAGAGGCACTGAAGATGTATCAGGGAGAGAGGGAGCTTCTGCCCAGCTTCTTGTAGTATCCAAAAATAAAATGCTATGGGAGGCCTTAAAAAAAAAAAAAAAAAAAAAAAAAAGGCTGATGCTAGAAAGAAAAAAAAACCTGTTTATAATGAACTTTTCCCCTTACAAAAGTTAGTTCTGAGATTGAAATAAGACAGTTAAAAGAAATATTGAAGTTTGATCAGAAAAATTGTTAAAGTGGAAAACTGGGGCTCTGGTGCTTCATCCTGTCTTCAGACCAAGTCTCTCATTCACGGCCACAAACATGAGGCTTGCACCATGTCATTTTCCATCTGCAGGTCTCTTCAGGGTTCTACTGCTTGTCTGCAAGTCTTACATTGCCTGCATGAGGGCATCAGAAAATGAAATTCTGTCATACACTGAACGTTAAGGATGTGCTTAAAGGTTTCGCTGAAGATCAGATCCCCATGCTGAGTGACAGTGGTTTAGCCAGCAACCCCCAGTTTTAAAGCCATGATTTCAGCCACATTTAGGCCTGTGACTCTGTGTAACCTGTTTCTGTGGGGGATCAGGCTTTGCTCTGCCTTTTGCTGTGCTTTTAACTTGCAGGTTTCTGATGCCCACATACCACCACTGGCTGTTGTTTATGAGCCCTGCGCTGGGCACCACCGCTCCAGGCTCTGCTCCTTCTCAGTACACAATGAACGTACCTCCGCAAGCTCTTGGAGATGTTTCAGGTTACATAAACCAGAATCTAAAATAGTATCTTTTTCACAACATTTGGAGCACGTGTTCATGAATATAAATTTTCAGTACAGTGCCAGCAGAGTTAGTTTAACAGATGCAGAACTCTGTTACTAAGAATAGTTTCTGCAGTTATCTCCCCACACAAATTTTCTCCTTGGGCATTTGCAATGTGCTTATCAACACTGCAGAAGATCATATGCATGTTCAGGTTTTTTGCAGAAAATAGTCTGCAAGCTTTCTGCTTTCAGAAGCTATGAAAAGCATGCTCTTCTGAAGCCACACAGAGATTCAGTTGGATGAATCAGAACTCTGCATGGAAGGATTTGGATACAAACAGAATAAAGAAATTTAGCAGTATTTTTTTTATTCTTTTTTTTTTTTCTTTCATTCTTGCATTCCCTTGGTAAACAGCAACACTTGCTGGCAAGAACGGGAATAACAGATCAATCTGCTTATTTTCAGTTGTTGGATTCATGTTTGTTAGTCATCCAGCTCTTTTTCCAGCTGTTACCCAGTGGAGAATTTACCTGGCAGGGAGGAAGATAGAATATCTTGGCATAAGATGCATACTCCTTCCTAATGACATTAAGGCCATAAGAGCACCTGGAGTCAAATCAAGACTTCATTTGTTTGAATGAAAGCTGAATTATCAGAATTTTCCCACTAAAAGAAACAAAGTGCTCTCATGAACTGGGAAAACAGAATTTGGTCTCCAGTTAGTGCATAAAATTGTACTTAAAACAAGAAAGAAAGAGTTAATTGAAGGTTGCCTGTTCTTCATTTGCTAAGCAGCAGAGCTTTTATAGGGTGTGAAACTGTGGTTATTAGCCATAGTTAATGGGGATTGCCTTATTCATTAGCATACACTGTTAAGAGAAACTGTTGGTTACTTTCTGTTCAAGCAATGCTTCTGTTGCCAGTGATGTCAGGAGATTTGCTTAATTTAAAAAAAAAAAAAAATAAAATACCTGGGCTTGGCATATTAGTAGTCACTGAAGGTGAACATAAAAGAAATACAATAGGAACAACATACTGAAAAGAAACACAGTTTTTAAGGTAGTTGAGTGCTTAATTCCTTTTGTTATCAAACAGACGTTAAGTGCCAACATACAATATGGGCTGGAGAAAAGAAAGAGTGAAAACTAGCAAAAAGGCTTTGGGTCTGCTAAAGTAAAGCCAGAAAGGGGGGAAAAATGGGGGGAAGAAGAAGAAGAAAAAAAGTGATTTCTGCAGAGATCAGGGGAGCTAACTGGATTTGCCCTGATGCCTTTTCTGAGTCCCGTTATCACTGGCAGGTGGCAATGGAACATGGAAGTTCTGCATCAGGTGTGAACACTGCAGAATTACTTGATTTCTGTCTGCTTTGATGTCTAGTAACTTATCCATGGATATAATTTTAAATAAATTGTGATGTTGTGGTTTTGTGTCTTTGTATTTTTGTGCATGTTTTAGGTTACGTTGTTAGACTGCACTGTTTCTTGTGCATGGGACAACACAGTCCTGAATCTTTGGGTGACTTAAAAAAAATGGTGACAGTTTCTGTAAAAATATATGGAATAATGTGTTTTGCTTTGCTCAGGAGAAAGAACCCTTTGCCCGTGGCATAATTTCCTGTAAAGATCACTGCTGTTGCATGGATGCTATGGGTTTGGCAGAGTTGGATGTGCTTGGATAACTCTGAGGCAAGAGAGCATCTGGTAGAGCGATGCAGCTCTCCATACTTTGGGCATAGCAGGGAATAAGCTTCCCTGCTAACTGACTCTTGTAATTTCTTTTAATGTACTTGATAATAGCTGTTGTGAAGGATGGTGGTGTGGGTGGTGTGGTCTGTGTAGTGGCAGTTCTCCTCTTCATAATCTGGGGTTTGGTTTGTTACCATCCCAGTGTGGTGGGTCCAATCTCCCTGGGTGTCATCCCCTCCCACCCCAGTCGCTTAAGAGAGATGTGAGTTTTTCAGCAGTTTAAGACTTTTTCCAAAAGTGGCATTCCTCTTACTCAGCTTTTACAGGCAGCAACATTTGTGGTGCAAACAGCATTTCTTTAAAAAAAAAAAAAAAAAAAAAAAAAACTGTGCTGGAGTATTTACAGGATTCCCTAAAGTTGAAGCTGCGACTCCCATGTCAGGCTCTAAGCATTATAGCCTCTTTCCTCACCTAAGGACTGCCAATGTGCAGATCCACCCACCTCTCTAGCCTGGATTTGTCTCCTAAAGTCATTTTCCGAACTGGTGTTGGGAGAAGAAAACGTAGCCGGGCCAAGGAGCCTGGAGCCCGCTGTCGTGTACTTTCTTTGTCTGCACCTGGGAGCAAAACCGATCCCTGAAGTTCTGTAGGACTTCCCCCTTGAAACAGGGAGTAGGAATATGGGGAGGCAAAGGAAAGCTTGGGATTTTCCATATTCTTGTGCTTAATTTAAAACAGTGATTCAGACAGCCAAGGGAGACGGTTTATCTCTTCAGCTATGGTATAGGCGTTGCCTCTTCCTGTGCCAAATTCCTCTGAGGATGGGAAGAGACAACATGGTCCTTCTGGAAACCTGAGAAGAATTTTGGTGGTTAAAAAGAAATAAAATTCTTGTAGGTTTTGAGTCTGCTAAGCCTGTGCTGCCACTTAACCTAGTAGAAGGTAGGGATCATAATCAGGAAAAAAGGCCTTTAATCAATGAGTGGGTTACTGTTTAAGGATGGCTTTTCTTTTCTTTCTGGGTAACTTGATGCTTTCTGTTTCCTGGAGAAGGCTACTGTGCGTGGTTTGGTCCCTCCAGCAGCTGCGGTAGCCCATAACGATAGAGGGCTGTGTGCTGTAGGTCTGAGATAAGTGTTGGAAATCTGCATGTGTATTTCTGAAACACGATACAAATGTAATGACTTCTGAAGATCAGCTATAGATTAACAAATACGTGGTGAGTCATACCTTCCCCTTGCTGCTTTTTTTTTTTTTCTTTAGCATGTCATAAATGTTTAGGAAATCTCATTCATCCCAGATAGGCGTGAAATCCATCTTTGATGCGTAGGGTTGTGACTCAGGGAATGGAAACAAAAAGGCCACTTGGTGTAATGTCTGCTGCTATGCTCTTGCCAAATGCCTTGAGCAGAGGGGGAAATATCTTCTGCTGTAGTTTGTTTGAAAGATGCTTTGAAGATTATGGATCCCTTCCATATAGGGTACTCCAATTAACTGTGATTAGGAGCGGTGTGGGTAATAGCTCTGCTATGAGGATGAACAGAAGATGAGAAAGATGAATAGCACAGGATATGAAGGTATTGGCTGGATACGCGAGGGAAGGCAATGGGGCATTGGGAGTCTTGTTCCAAGGGGGACGAGGCGGCAGGGAAGCGTGAGACAGTCCTGCCCGAGGGGAGCTTTGTCCAGAGGGTTTCTAGGGCAGGCATCGGCAACTGGCCGGGAGCTGATACCAAGGTGAGTTTCTGCTTCATCTCCTTATTCTGCCTTGTTCTGTCTGCAGTTCCTCTGCTGTGTATGTGCCTCTGGCCCTTTGTGCAGAGTAAGTGGGACTGTATCTCCAGAAGACCCTTCAGTCTTTTATGTAGTGCAAAGGGGAACTTGGAGCCCTCAGGCTCTGTCTCTTGCCAGTTCTTTCTTGCTTCAAATTAAGTATGTGATATATATATTCTTAGCTGTGAGAACTTGCTTTATCCTTTCACATCCATCTTCCGTCCCCCAGAACTCAGCAGTTCTACCAGGCTCCCCATCCCTTGCTTCCCGTACTTGCCCTTCCATCCTGGAGGGCTTTCTGTCTGTTGGAAAAGTTAACTGTCTGCCTTAATTTCATCCATGTCCTTCACCTTCTCCCCTTCCCACCTTGGAAGTCACTGTTCTGGATTTGTTTTGTGTGACAGCACATCTGCTTCTCCTTCCCGAAGCTTTTGCTGTGCGCTTGTCCACCTTGTCCAGCGGAGAGCTGTTTCACTGTCATTGTCCTTGCGAGCCTTTTAAAATTGTCTTATTAGTGAACTGTGCCGTAAGTTGAGAGACTGGCAGGGGGTTGGTGTCACCTTTTTAGGGCTGTCTCAGTGGCACACAGGAACCTCAGCAGTGTTCCCCGTGGAAGCCACCGACTCTGGTGCTTGCTATTGCCAGGACAGATCATCGCCAGCCTCTTGCGCCCTGGCAGGGCTGATGGAGCAGCTTTCAGGGTGCTCTTGTGTGCTGTATGTATTTGAGCAGTGTTGATGTTCCTCTAATTTGCACTGGGTGGACAAACAGGCTGCTTACCGCTCCTGTGCTTGCCCAGGAAATGTCCTGTCAACTCCACCCTTTTTTCCTGATGGGTAGCACTTCCCTTGGATCCAGTGTCGAGCTAAGGTGGAGAGAGGAACAGAGCACTGGGTGAGTCATCTCACAAAGCTTTTACAGCAGGTGTCTCACTGAATCCACTTACCTTGCTTTATTTTCTCTTGTGGTCTTTTTCTGCCCCATCTCTTCAGTTTCTTTGGGTTGTTCTCTGGCAAGATGCTCTTACTAGAACCAGTCTCGTTGGCTCATTTTTTCCATCTGTCTCTGCCCTTCCATTCTTTCCCTCGAGAACTTCAGCTTGCCAGCACAGGGGGTAAATTGGCAGATAAAGATGGTCTTGAGATGCTTTCTGCTGCAACGCTTCCTACAGTGGCATTACATAAAATCAACTTCGCTCATCGAAGATGAAGGGGAAGGTTCAGCAGAGCAGTGCCTGGGGAGGAAGGAGAGGGAAGACCACCAGCTACAACGCTTTTTCAAGTAGAAGCTTCTGTCTGTTGGCCTTGTCGCATCAGAATGAGTTAACCATTAACTTTAGTATGGAAAAAGTATTCCTCCTTCCTTCAAAGAGAAGAAGAGATCCATGGTAGGGATTTATTGGGGTGTTTTTTATTATCATTATTAAAAAAAGAAAAAGATAAACCCCTTTAGCTGGCATCTATTGTAGGGACTGCTGGTGTCTCCTGGCACGCTTTTGTCTCCCCCCCATGTTTCATACGTTGTCTGTCTTCTATAAGAAGATCTTTGGGACACGAGTGGTCACGTTTGCTATTTGTGTAGTGCTGTTTGTACAAGATGCTGATTGATGTTGGCTGCTCCTGTGTGCTGTGGCAGTGCAAACAAATAATTAAGTAGCTTATGCACGGCAGGTAGAGACTTGGTGTATTTATGAGAGAATGTGCACAGAACCTGTGATAGGCTGAGGGGAGATGCATAAAAAGCTCAAGTTTTGTGACTTTGATGAATAAGCTGTTTTCAGGTGGGGGACAGAGCAGTCCTACCCGCAGTGGGTAAAATATCCAATATACTGCTCAAGGGACTGTAGCAAAGCAGAAGCTTCTGGGTACGGGTTACTGTCTGTCAGAACTGCAAAGCAAGTCATTCAACAGCTGGTTTGTTTAATACTTTCAAATGTAATTGTAACTTTTAGTGCAGATAGGCAAAACCTTTACCAGCTTAAACAATTAATTTTGTTCAAACGTGTATAGTAGAGTATATGAATGCTTTTGATCTTCATCGATGTTTTTACCTAGTGTGAAAGAAGAAAACAGTAGTAAGGGAGGTCTCTGGTAAGTCCATTTTGAGTTAGGCCGCTCTTAGCTCCTCCGTCACTGGGAGAAATGTCGTATGATTTCTTCTTACAATGTAAATATTAAGCGGAACATAACTTCTTGGTGGAAACTGTCTAATTAAAAGTATTAGGAGCTGCGTTTATTTATAACGTATGAATAATTATTACTCAAAGTCTGAGTAGTATTTTCTTGGGAAGTCCCTCATTAGAAACTCTGCATCATCAAGGCTGAACTGAACTGTTACTTAACTAGTTTCGGTTCGCATCTGGGCAGAGACGTAAGGAGAAACCGCAGAGGCAAATATAACACGCTGCTAATAAGAAAGCAAATCTTCTAGTATTCCAGCTGATTGTGCAGTGAAACCTTATGTACGCAGAGTGTTATACTGGGTCATGCTGGGAGGGAGGGGGAAGCTGGTGGTGGATGGGTGTGCTTTGCCCCCCCACCTAAATGCCAGTGCTGCGGGGTGTCCCTAAGCCTGCCATGTGCCTCCTGCCAGACTGTGTATCCTCGGTGCAGCTCTGCTTGGGTTATGCATCCAAGTATTTGGCCTCTCTCGGTTTTCTTTAGAACGGGGACCATTGTTTGTGCCCGGACAACAGTGGCTGTGTTTTCTAATTCAAAAAATGCCTTATAGAAAAGGCCTTTATCGTCATTCCTGCTTTGCAATTGGGGAAATAGAAACAGAAAAGGGAGCAACTTAATTTCAGGTGATGTAGATGAGCAGCAGGCAGGAACAGAGCCCTTGTCCTTGCCTGTAGTTGTTTCATCTGATGTTAGTGTCACCAGGCAAAACTCTCCTGTGAGCTTCTGAAAAGAAGAGTTTATTATGAAATACTGCAGAACATAAACAACCCTTCCTTCTGTGCAGCCAGAGCTAGCTTAGTTGCAATTACTGATAATCATGGCCTTAAGCTACTGGCAATGATATTCTTTGACAGGTAGAAATAGCTCAATAGTCAGTGCCGGAGCTACAGGGCTGGAGGCGCATGGCAGACAGTAAGAACACATAGCAGGGGCTACTTCTCATCCATCAGGTTACTGGAAAAGGAAGTTCCTGAACTGCCTGCTCATGGATGGGTCTAGGAAGCGTTCTCCTCCATGGTCCCATGCCGGGAAGTGAACTCTGACCAGCCCACTTCTTGAGGCTGTCATTCAGTTCTTGGTATACAACACTTGTAGCTTTGGTTTTCTTAAACAGAACAAACCCAAAAACCTTTGGGGTTTCTTGTTCTTCTTTTCTCAATTCTTAAATAGGGTTTTTTTCCACACTTCTCTCTCTCTTTTTTTTTTTTTTTTTTTTTTTTTAAGAGCTGGTGCTGTTCTTCTTGTACCCATAAATATGCATTTCTTGTCCCATCTGTCTTTCTCCACATGCACCCAGACAATTATTCAAGTATTCCTCCATCCTTACTACTCTGATACTCGGTCACTCTCTCCACACTGTCTTCTGGCCCCGTCTTTCCTTGTCGTGTATCTGCCCTGCCCCGTTACCTGGCTCCTACCTCTCTCGTGCTGCGGTCTCCACGACTGCCGCATCCCTCGGGGCTGTTCTTGCATGCTGACTGTTGTCCTGGGAGCTGCTTCTCTGCATCTCTGGTTTGTTTTGTTCCCCTTGCATTTTCCTGTGCCCCTTTCTCCTAAAGGAGAAGGCCTTTTGTACCACATCCTTTCTTTTGCTGTGAAGTCTTCCACTTTATTCTCCCCTCTGTCCCCTCCCTGTACCATTGAAGTCTAAATGGAATTTCTGTAGCTTCATGCCTGATAGCCAGATCGTGATTTTCTTTTTTTGTTTTAATATTTTCATAGTATAAAGGAATCCCAGCTACACCTCTCTACTTCATAGTGTTTTGTACAGAACAAACCCAAGGATGAGCCCCAGAACTCTTGTTTTGTGAACTTAATTTGGGGTGCAAAGGGTAGGAAAGTAAGTAATACAGAAACAAAGAATGGCAGTAATAGTTACAAATTCAGATTTTTTAGGACAAGGAGAGGCTACCTTCTGTATTGAGGACTTTTTGTTAACATCACAAGTGGAACCTGTAAGGATTTTGCCAACTGGCCACTTCTGAGACCAGTCTAGGATGGAGAGCATGCACTTGTGGCAGGACATGAGTTTGCTTTGCATTCAGGAGGGGGTGAGGAGTGGTTCTGACCTCTCTTTTTTTTTTTTTTTTTTTTTTTTTTCTTTTTTATCCTCTGTTTGACTATCTGTTAATCCTTATGTCCACGACCTAAACGAGCCATAATGTGAGCTTTGTAGCTGACATCTCACTGTGATTTATTTCTGGCTGTTTACTCAGAACTGTTTGCTTCTGTGACTGGTAGTGGGGTAACTAGAACTCGGGGTGAAGGCTGTACTGCGTGACAGTGGTGGTGTTAGCCCCTGTCGTGGAAGGGGAGGAATTCAGATGTGGTGACTCGATTTAGTGTCATACAGTAAAGGAAAACTTGTCAACTGAATTGGAAGTGATGGCTTGATTTAGTTAGGATTCTTCTGTTCTGCTCATAAATGATTAATTATTTCCCATCTCCCTGGCCCTCTCTTCCCCCAAACTAATCAAATTTAAGTGGAGTTGGCTTTGCATCTAAGAACTGGGCTTCTGCAAAATGTAGCGAAAAGGAATCAATTAATGTTTTTATGGTTAAATTATTAGTTCATAAGAAATCTCAGTTGTTTACAATAGCAGCATTTTTCTTGGTTTATGCAACCAACGGCATGTGAAAAATCTCTGCGTTGCTAATGTTGATCCATCTGTTGGCATGCCAGTGGAACAGCAGTGCACTTTGTGGTATTTCAGATTTGGTCAGCCATTAAGTAAGCGTTTTCTTATAGTTTGGTAGTTTTCTTTAATCACATGAGAATGTAGGTGCTGGAACTGGTAGACCTGGAATACAACTGTGCTGATCTTACAGGAGAGAAATGGCTTTGTCCAGTGCCCTTTCTTTTTTTCTTCTTGCCCTGCTACTGTCTTGTGTGAGACAAAAACAAAAAAGGTGTATTTTGGAGCTTGGTGGTGCTCTCAGCAGTGCTAACTGTGAGCACCTGGTAGCCTAATGAAGAATTTTTCTACAAAAAGCTTATGTTCCTTCCCCCCTGCCCCCGAGTTGTTTCTGTTGATCTAATGAAATAGTCTCCTTATAAGCTCTTGAATTGCTAGTATCCTGTGATCATCATGGCAGCAAGAATATTGCTTTTTGTTATTACAAGAATGTAACTTCTGAAGTTTCAAGCGAATGGATTTGTTCATTGGCTGCTCTTAGCAAGTACTTTGTCAGTGCATCCCGCAGCCATCTGTCCTCGTTTCTTTTGTGTTTAGGGAAGGCAAAGGAGCTGTATTGAACACTGCTAAGGTTGACCCAGGGTGGTCTGGGCCATCTGCTTTAAGTCTCTGTTGAGTTCTGTCCCACGACCTTTTACGCAATGGCTTTGCTGTGTGGATGCCGGAGTCCAGCTCATGTTACCTGCAGCCTGCCATCCTAAGCTTGGGGTGAGGGGTAAGAAAGTCCAAGCTGGAAAAAGAAAAGGGAAGGAGAGAGGAGGGCAGGCAACTTTCTGTCTTGAAGCTTGTAGCCTGACTTTGGAAGGGGGTGAGAGAAGTGGGGGCTTCTGTCCAAGACCAGTCACACTGACTTTTCCAAAATGGAAAAAGATGGTGACTAAGGTCTGTCTGCTAAACCTGCAGATGTAGCCAACCTACTGTCTTTGTGTGTTGGTGGTGGCTTTTCCTGAAGGCCTCTAGAAGCACAAAGTGTTGGTGTCACCTAGGTTGAGCACTGGTGGGAGTACTGAACCTGGAAGGGCTGAATCGTGGCCCCCCTTCCTGTATGGGGTGTCTTGAGAAGCTTCTGCGGACCAAATGCTTAGCCTTACATTGGAGGACAGGGTGGACACAGAAGCTAGAAAGGGACTATTTCTGCATCTCTGGCATCATTGAAAACAAGTGCAGCAGACGTCTCCTGCGGCGATTTCTGGTGGCTCCTGCCAGGAGCAGACCTCTTCTCTCGGATCTTCTGGCTATAATGTTATTTCACCAATTGTGAAGCTGAGTTGTTTGGATTGTGAAATGTCCCAAACCATTAGCTAGGCTTCTTTTCAGAATACTTTGAATTTGGGCTTATTTCTTCCTGGAAAGACTAAGAAATAAAACCAATTACTTGCACAGGATTTATTTCTTTACCCGTTTTTGGTCTGTTTTGACCATTTAAATGAGCTTCAGTAACACAGTGTTTTTATTTGTTACAAAGGGCAGATTTACTCCAGGTCTAACTTTGCCTGCCTGAGGTAGTGTTAAAATGGATGACCCCCCCTCTGAGTGCAAGAGCAAGACTTTAATTGTCCCTAAAGCTAGACTGCTGCTGCTGGAAGGTGTCACAGGAATAGCCAACCTTGGGGAGGCATCTTTTCTGTCTTCAGCAAGAAGTTCAACTTTTGTTTCTACCTGAAATCTGAACCCTTGGTAATAATGTGGTGAACATCCTTCTGTTTTGAAGAATGTGTTGGTTGCAAGAAGGATGCTGGAAGCTAGGTATTGTGTGTGACAGTGCGCCCTAAGTAGAGATCAAGCAGCTAAACTGAAGTTATCCATTCTTTATTTTCCAACATTTAGGCACTATTTATTATCTCTGTCCTAAGCCTTTCTGTCTTGTCTCTGCTTTTTACATAGCAATTAATACTTGTGTTCTAGTTGACAGCAATGCAACCGCAGGCAAGTGCTGGGACACCGGTGTCTCCCCTCTACCCACCGTCACTCTGTGCAATGTGCTGGGTAGTAACCAGAGATATTGTGAATGTTTTCTTCAGAAGTGTTGGGAGGATTTGAGGATGTATGTGCTGCAGTGCCCAGTGGCTTGAAGGACACTGCCAGATGGACTGTATGTGTGCTCGAGGGGCTCTGACCACTGGCTGGGTCATTGCGTGTCTAAAGGCTTAGTCACCTTTTAGATGAAGTTTTGGAAAGAATGTTTTCTTTTAGTTTACCAAACAAGGCTCACTTCAATTACTCTAAAATTGACAAAATATTGTTTGTTCTTAGTCCAATAGAAACAGTTATGTAAAAACGTTTAGAAAAGTATTTTTCAGTATGTGCTTTGGTCTTTCTGTTGACCTGAAACTGCTTATTAACTTGTGATTCACCAAGGCTGCTCTCTGAAATAGATAATCTAATACACCCTCTACTACTCTGCTCAGCCAGTGTGTGTGTCTTTCCTTTAAAATGCTACAAGAAGCACAAATATAGCTGGAGCACCTAGTCTGGAGTCAGGGACAAAAATAAACATGACATTATTATATTAGACTTGGACACAGTCCTAACTGGTGGTGTGCTTTGATAACTTTGACATCTAATATTTTTAAGCAGACTTTAAAGCTCGTAGGCTTTGCTAGTTTGGTGGCTAAGCCTTTCTCAGTCCAGCTTTTTTTTTTTTTTTTTTTTTTCCTGTGGTTCTTGGTTTGATGTGTATATGTCTTTAGAGAAAGTCTGCTATTGCAGAAAGCCATGGCTGTGCATTTCCCTGGCCATGCAACAATGGCAGTTAGACACGATGCCCCAGCTACTAACTGCAAATGCTTTTTTTTTTTTTTTGCCTTTTTTTTTTTTTTCTGTCTTAAGCAAGGCCAAAATTACACAGATTTGCAATCGGCTCGCTCTCTGTTACCTTACTAAAGCACTTTTGTAGCTCTCTTACCTCCTTTCCAGCACTGAAACTCCTAAATTTAGTAACACTGAGGCTCGAGGGTTAGAATTGTGCTGTGGATTTGCTGCAACTCATTTTGTTTGCGTTGTGCCCATTCAGCCTGTTGTTCCCTTTCTTCTGCTTGGGTTTTAGGGAGCCGTCGGCAGCTTGCCAGCAGAGTTTGACCACGGGGCTGCTCTGGGTCCCTGTCACTGCTATTACTCCCACCGCTATACCAATAGCTGTATTTATATTTGCAGTATCACCAGCTACAGGCCTTTCTATTTTAAGTATCCCTGGCATGCTGTAGCCTTTCCAGAACATGATTTGCGCTCTTAGGGAAAATGAAAGATGCATCCAACAGAAAGCAGCAAGCTTGCAGAAGTTTGGACGTACATCAAGTTTCCTTGAGGCGTACCTTAAGAGAAATGACGACTGGTTATGAATTATGACTGCTAGAAGATTTCTGTCACTTACAGAAAACTAACGAGGAGACACTCTGATTCTGCTTAATTTTTTCCAATGCATGTACATTGGTAAAGTACTTCTCTTTTTCAATGCTGAATAGCTATTCACTCAAAGCCTTAAATGCAGCATGTCAGTAATGCGGAGTTGTCATGGACAGTAGTGTTTGGTAAGGAAGATGCTCTGCCATGCTCCTCCAACCTATAATCTTTTCCTAAACTTGCTTAAAGGTAATAAAAAGTGATCCTGGGCACCGGCACTGTTGCAGAATAGCAGTATGCTAAACAACCTGTGTGCATGCACGTGTTGGATTTGAGCAGGAAAAATGCTGAGGGCTGACTCACCAGAATGTTGTTTTGGGGGAAGGAGGGAGGTTCAGCTGCTCACCGTTCCCTCACAGTCAGACTTGATTCCGTTAGTATTTTAAGAAGGCAGCGAGGGAAATTTGCCGTCTCCACATGGCGTTCTGTGCTTTGCATGCTCGATGGGGAGAGGAGAATGCATGAAAGGGTTCGTGTTGGCTCAGCTAACTGAATTTTAGTAGTTGTCAACATTATTAAAAGCTTACATGATATCTCTATTTAATTCCATTAAAAGCGTTTGGCTGGTAGGAGCATTCAACCTCTGAATCCCTTAAAACTACAGTAGGTCAACAAACTTACTTATAAGGATTAATAAAGAATGTAACAGCAAGGGCGCTGTGAGTTAATGAGTACACAGAGCAGTTACTGAAGAGCAGCGAGAGTCTTGTTGCAACTGTAGATGCTCTTGTATATCTTTACAAGGGGTGATGCAGTGCCTGGGCCACACCGTTCTTGATCCATCTGCCATGGCTGAAACCTTTCTAACATGGATGAATAAGATATTTTTAAGTATATGAGAAGTAATTTAAGAGACAAAGACTAAACTTCAGTGTTTCTGGACCAAAAATAGTTTGGGTTGGAAGGGACTCCTGACAGTCATCTGGTCCAACCCCTTGGCTCAATGTCTAAGTTTGAAGTTGGGCAAGGTTCTAAGCAGCCTTGTCTAATCAAGCTTTGCTTATCTACCAAGAATCACTGATCAAAATGTTGAACAGTGTTGATCCTGTGTTGACCCCCCCCCAAGGAGGGCTACTGCTAACCAAACCATCCAGCATGGGTTGACCTGCTGACCACTGCCTGCAGAGCCGGGCAGGCAGTCCAGATTTCCTTGCATCTTGTAGTCATGTAGATGGTGATTGCTGCTCTCTGGTTCTGTCTGCTGAGCCAGCCATCTCACTGGAGAACTCACTCAGTTTGGTTGAGGCATTGCTTGGCTGGGATGGGAGCCATCCCATCGCCTCTCCCCAATCCTCGTGTATATTACACCAGTGTCTGACCTGGATTTTTTGCCCTCTTACTAACAGCCCCAGACCTAAATGATCTTTGCAGTGAGCAGCCCGTCAAGAACCAAGGCAGAGCAGAGGACCATTGATTTCTAATGTGTTTTCTTCTTGTCAGAGGGGCTTAGCAGTGCTGATGTTTGCGGAATGACCTTAAGGACCAGGGCTGGGGGGCTGTTGGTTTTCCTTCCAATGGCCAGTGCCAGGCATTTCCCAATGCGTTTCACTGCCTGGATGTTCCAGGTTTCAGAACAGTCTCAGCCATACCGATAGGTACATTGAGGGTGGGAAGAGTTTGTTTCCTATTGAAGAAATTAATTGCTGGTAACTTTCCACACTCTTCTTTCTCAGTTTTGTCACTGAACATATTCCAGGACCCATTTTTTCCAGTAACAATTTTGGCTGGAAAAACTATAGGCTGATTTTTCAGTGCAGTTCAGTCAGGATCAGCTAATATGAAGAGGAAAAACTCATTTGCACTTTCAAAACTTGTGGATGATTAAGTTTTCAGTAACAGATATTTTTTTTTTTCCTTTAAGTGCTAACAAAATATGTGTATGTACAAAAGCTGTGTTTGAGTGCACAGAGATTAAGCCAGCTATAAATAGCATCTTCCGTGACCCTGCTGGAATTTTCTTTAAGCTTGGAAACACTGAAGTGTGTGTTTTGTCAGATTTGAATCATGAACCCTGAAGAAGAGCTAATGAGTTCTTATTTCTCACCCCTAATCTCCAAGTAGAGCGTTCTTTATACAAAGCGCAGATCAGTCTGAAACTGTAGCTCAGGCTTCAGTTGCCTTATTTAACTTCTTACTTGCTTTGTTCATTGTGATGATTTTTTTTCTGCTCCAGTTGGTGTGTTTATGAAAATAATTAATTTCAACCCATATTATCAATTCCATGCAAGCTGTGCAATTGTTGCTGTGGCTGACAGTTTACAAAATCTACTTTATTTGCCGCTGTACTCGAAACCAAGCTTCTCTTCTTGTAACCCTTAGCCTCATGAAATGTATGGCTTTATTATTCTGTCTAATTTTCCCAGCAGCTTGATAAAGAGGTGTAGCTGGGACTAAATGATCAACTCTTGGGACAAAAGCAGCATTCTGTGCTACCTGTCCTGGTGGATCTGGTTGTAGGCAGTCAGTGGGGAAGCACTCATTTGCTTTTGGGGCTGAGATTTGGTTTGGGGCTTTAAAAGTGTTCCTGGCTGTGCTGCACCTGAACTGGCTGGGGTGCAATTAACATAACTGTTAATTTGCCAACAAAACAATAAAAAAAATTATTAACCACCCCCCCCCCCCCCCCCCCAGTTTGGTTGGAATTGAAATGTTTTGTAGGAATACATCAACTGTGCCATTTTGGTAGAAAGCAATCAGAATGCTGTGCGTGTCCTTCCTGCATGCAGAATTTCTTTCAGCATATATTAGTATTTAAGCTATAATAGATGTTTTGGTAATTGGTTGAATCCTTGCTTCAAAAA
Organism: Butorides virescens; assembly: GCA_017310255.1. NCBI lineage: Eukaryota > Metazoa > Chordata > Aves > Pelecaniformes > Ardeidae > Butorides > Butorides virescens. The sequence continues at coordinate 16,550 of JADKXX010008531.1, read as the reverse complement.
ATCTTTCCTTTAAATTTGTCTTCTGTATAGAACAGAATTGTAGAAAATAAATTCCATGCTTGACTAGCTCTTGTTTGGCATGAAGTCGTAGAGCACTTAAAATTCCTCATGCAACAGCTTTAATTGCTTGCTAATCTTGCCTAAAGATTGGCTGAGAATGTCAGCTCGGTTCTCCTGTTGCTTATTTTCAGTAGCACAGACTCCACAGCTTGGAGAAAATGTACTAGGAGTATTTACTGTAGAACGTGCGTAAAGGGGTATGGATATACCCTTGCCTAGAGGTCAAACTGTTGCCATTTAGGTTGTTGGCTATCGATCTATATCGCTAGTCTGACAGATCATTGTAGAATGAGTTAATAATTTCTTGGTGTAATGCAAAATCAACAACCAGTTGACCTGAGCCCCTGAACACGACCCCGGTGGAAGGAGACGGTGTGCGATGCTGTTCCCAGCGCTGCTGCTCTGCTCCACGGAGCCTTCCTCAATGAACAGCTCTCTTGGAAAAAGGCTGACCGGTCGCCGTGTCTTCCTCTTTCCTTTTCTACGTTGTGTTGAGCTTTGATGAATGTGTTAGTACTCATGTTGCTGGCTGTTCCCTTTTTTTTAGAAACCATTCTTACCTGCAGTAACTATATCCACGGTGAGTAATGGAGAAATCATTGCTCGTTAATGATTCACTTACAGGTTCCTGTATGGCTGCTGCTCAGTCACTTGTGTTGCTGTTTTCTACAGAAGTATTGCTCAGACGAGCGCTTAGACCTGATTTTCATAGTTTCACTAGGGTTATTGTAACGACAGGATGGTGGGTGTCTGCCTTCAGTCACTGGCCATCTAGTCCAAAGTGTATCACCCCAGAGCTGGTCCCAGCGATGCTCTCAGTAGGCTTGTAGGAATTCTGTGCCTTTGAAGCTTGCAATCAAAGTACTGTTGGTGCTACTTAAAGACCGCTTTTAACAGTTACTTTTTGTTGGTTTGCAAAACTTGTGCTTGGCTACTTGCTTAAAGACGAACTTGCGATTTACCTGTCCTGCTCTGCGTACCTCTTGTACGCTTAAAAGTTTTTTTCGCTTTTCCATTTTGAAACTTATTTTCAGGTAAAGTTTTCATCACAACCTCTCTAAAGTGTTTGCTTCCTGCATGCCCCCTTGGTGATCCACTTTCTCGGGAAGCGTGTGTGCTTCGCTGCTGCAGTTACAGGAATGGTGCATCTCATAAACCAGCAAAAGCAAATGTCAGCTCTGAAGTAACTGAGCTGTAGAAACTGAGTCCTGAAAGAGATGCCTGGGGTCACAGAGTCCAGTCCTTTGTCTTTGTCGTGCCTGTCATATCCTCCCTAGGCTGATTGAGTTACGCAGATGAAGCTTGCCTAATAATTCAGCTTCCTATTTTGTAACAGTCATTATTGTAAGCTGTTTCATGGTGCCATTGTTCAAATAAACTAAAAAAAAAAAGAAAAGAAAAAGGCTCTCAGAAGAACAAGAGGATGCTTACGCTGCTTTTGGCTTGGCTACTTCCTGTAAAAAAAACCCACTTGCCATGCGGTGCTTGGGTTTATTTATTCAGCAACAGTCAACCCAATAATAGAAATTAATAAGTTAAAAAATGCTGGAAGCTTCAGGATGTTAACTGTATAAAAACACTGTGGCCTGACTTAAAATCCAATATATATTTTTTTTTTTCTTCCTTTCTTTTTTTTTTTCTTGATGCCTACTCACCTTCCGGCATGGCTGGCCAAAGCCCGGAGGCTCTGAGTCGTTTCCCAGGAACATCGTGCAGGCTAACGGAGGCCCTGAGCTTTGGCGGTGCTACGGTTCGGTCCGAGATTGGTGTGAAAACCTGCCCACCAGGCCAGGGATGGCGAGAGGCACAGCCTCTGCTCGGCCACGGCACGGCCTGGGCGGTGGGAGGAGGCTGTGGCAGATCCTGTGCCAAATTGGGGGTGTGTAGTGTAAGGCTCCGTCAGGTGGAAGCATGGCAGACTTTCTGATACAAAGGGGTGATTCGCAAGCCAGTTATTTTTGTTGCTTTTAGGAGTGCCTGTAATTGATCTGATTCTAGGGAGAAAATCAGAATTTCTTAACAAAAGTTTTTTTTTTTTCATGGTGGCTTTTCCTTGTTTTTCTTACCAGTGGTGAACCAGTTTGAGGTTTGTGCAAGGGAAGGCTTTCTTGCCGTCGTCCTCCCACTCTCATTTCACAGCAATGGCTTCTCACCCTCTCCGTTTTCTTCCTCTTGTGTTGCCCTTCTCCACTTTCTCTTCCCCGCACGCTGCCTGTTCCCTCCCGTTCTGCCTGTTTGCCCCGGGAGCGGGGTGGGAGCTGGCAGCGGCGTGCCGGTGTGCCGGCGGGGAGCCGGTTGCTCCGCTTGCCAAAGCACCTTTGCCTTTCTGAATTCATAAGGTCCGGGATGTCGCATACCAGAGAGCTCAGATCTGCATTCAGATTTAAGTTTGTGCAAAAAGTGGGAATGTCTCTGTTCAGGTTTTTTTTTTTTCTTTTTTTTTTTTTAATCGACCTCTTAATAGCTAAAGCACAGGAGCACAAAACCCGATTATTTTTATTTTTTTGCAAGGGATACCCCTTCAGCAACCCTGAGATTGCGCCGCATTGTGTTGATCCGCATAAATTGTTCGAGAGACGTGGGCCTAAGCTCGTATGGGAAACGGCACTGCATCAATGAAAGAAAACATTCAGCAATGTGCATTTTATACAAGCATTTAAACTTTTTTTTTTTGGTTTTGTTTAGTAATAAAAGGAACAAAGCTATTATTAGTGACCATGGGCTTGGGAGTTTGCTAAAGCAGCAGTAGTTACTCATCTGTTTTCATTTGCAGAAGTGTTTCTAACAAAGGCAGCCACAAATGCAGCGGCGGGGTTAGGAGGTGGATGGTAGGAGTGGAAGTGCAGTTTCTGGAAGCCGGTGCTTACTAAAACCTTTCTGTCTAGTCTTGGTTTTGTGGCCATCAGGAGCGCAGTTCCCGGTAAGCTCTTGCCTTGCTGGATCGAAAAGAGAAAGAATGAATCCCCTGGGTAAGTTCTCGGTCCTTTTTCTTCTCTAAGCTGCAGCAGAGCTGTACAGAGCAATTGTCACTTCTGGTGCCAGCACGGGGTTGCGTTTGCACGTCAGCTCCCGCAGCTGGCTTGCAGGAGTTGGAGAATGAGCAGTGTTGTAGCATTTTCTCCTGCTACCCCCTCCCCTCCTGGCTCAGGTAGGAATAAAATTAAGAAACTGTCTGACTTAGAACAACAAAACCCACGCATAGATGGTAAATATTTCCTTGCTCATTTCTTTTTCTTCTATGGAAGAGCCTAGCAAGCGTGCACAAGACCTTTGTGTGTGCTTTCATGTTCAGCCAGCTGGTTCACGGTTCGCTCGGTGGCAAACGCCGCGGAGCGCAGAACCGACGCCGTGCGCGGTGGGCTTGGTGCTGCCTTGCGATCGCCGTGGTCGCGGTGCAGTTCCCTCAGATGCAGTAGGGGCAGCTGAGTTTTCAGCTGAAAATGCCGTAGCCAAATACCGTCTGTGCCAAAAGATCATCAGTCCGTGGGAAGTAAGAATGAAATACGCCTGTTGATTGCCTTGGGTTTGGGACCATGCCCCAGCTAAATTTGGTTACGATGTGCTGAATGTATGCTTGAATTTAATATTGTAATTAAATGCTTAGCGAAAGTTTGCTGTCTAATAATCTCATTGAAGTCAGCGTCTTTTTTCTCCCCAATCCTTGTGGTAGTTAAGAGCCTGACCTTGCAATTTGAGTTCAAATCCTAAGGCTACTAGGACAAATACCACGAGAAGTATCTTGAATAAGTAACGCAAACTTTCTGAAGTAACTTTCAGAAATCACTGTTTGCTTAGTTGTCTGCGTGCTGAAGATAGGGACTTAAAACCATGGAAACGCAGAAGACCTAAATAGAAAGCAGGGATGGAGAAGGAGAACTCTTGTTTGTGCATAGAGATCTGTTGGGGCGGCTGAGCCATGGTGTAGAAAGTTCCAAGTATTTTTCTAGTGTCTGAAATGATATTGTCTGTGGTTTTTCGATAACAGATAAGCAAGGGAGGAATAATTGGGCTGCTTTATCGGGCCGCTTACAGAAACTTGAAATTTAGCATGACAGTTGAATAAAAGGTCTTATCTATATTTATGGTTGTTAATGGTCAGAAACTGCCATTTAAGAGTGTAGAATAAGTAATTTGTGTTTTGTTTCTATTAAAAATGTAAATATATCTTTTTCCTGGATTTTATGCAAACATTTTCTCAAAAAACATACCTTCTCTCTTTGCTACGTGAAATAATATTTTGCTTTCAGATGCCAAGTTTTTGGGAGTAGACTGATAGGAAAAATGTTGCACTTGGTGATCTATTTACACAGGACGTTCAGCAGGGCTTTTGATTTTTAGGAGTGGGGTTTTTCAATTTGTAATCTTCCAGTTTTTTAATAAAGGTTTTGTAAACACAATAAAATACGTAGGCATAAAAGTTTGAAATGACCTGGCATTAACTAAAGGGAACGAAGAAACCTTCACGCTCTTGAAAAGGGATTCTGTGAACTTCAGTTTGCTTGATTTTCCTCCGCAGCAAACAAATTTGTGAAGTGTACTTTGGCAGTAATTCATACCACCATTATGTTAAATAGGAATGGAAGGATGTGTCCAAGCAGCATGTTGTTTTGTTGCTATGTGGGAATGCAGTTTTAAATCTACTTTCTGTAGGTACTTTGGGTTTTTTTTATTTCCTCGTCTTCTTCCCATGCATCTGTAAGTTCCCAGCCATATTGGAAATGGTTATTTTCACCTTTTTAATTGGAATGAGGGAAGTATATGATGTAGCAACTCTGGCTTGAAGTTCACTGTTTAAATTTTTGTGCGTGTGAAATGTTAACCAATGCAAAAATGCATGCAGGGTGGGTCCCACCTTATAGTTGCATATTTGATTTATTAGTTCCAAACAATTATATAGCATTTAAGCTCAAATGAAATGATGAAAACTGATTTGGTATAGAAAGCTTTAGCAATTTTCTGCCAATATCAATTTTTGTTTTGCTGCTCTAGTTACGATGGAAAACATTATTACAGAAAAGCTCTTGGATATTGCTTCTTGCACAGCTGATAAAATGATGCCGCTGTTGAATAATGCAGTGAGAAAACGAAAAATCAGTTAGAAACTGGGTTTTAAGCTGTTGCAGCTAAATCTAGAACATACTGGCCCATTTCAAACAAAACTGACTTCTTCAGGTTTTCTGCAGCATGGTCTCCACGTACCTATTAACCAAGATTAGGGGGTGAGTATCAGCACAGGGGAAGGATGTTGCAAAATGGGTCTTATCCATGAGTTATCCCTGTAGTAATAGGTCCTTACAGTAATACATTAGGAGTTGCCATAGTTCAGTGAGTGGTTTGGGGATTTCTGTGGCTTGGTTTTGTTTTGAGGACACTACTCTCGGCTTATTTTCTTTAGGCTGTGTTGGAAGTGCTGTGGTCTTCTCCTAGAAGTGAATCAGACCATTCCTACCAACTTTAGTCTGTTACTTGCACGTGGGCATGGAGAGGAGCTTCTCACCTCTCAGACTGTGACCTTCTGAATGCACTGGAATCACAGTGCCTTTTATTGACCCTTTTTATGGTAGTATATTGAGGTTTTCCTTAAATATAAGGAAGGATACAACTTACCCGAAGTAATAACAGTTTTTTATTGCTTGTAAGACTACTGATATGAAAGTGCCTCCTGTGCTGGCACTTGCTAATGTTTCATCTGCAATCCTTTTCTACAGTACCAAGGTCTTGGACCTGTTCGAAAAGCAAAGCCCTTTGGCCTGGGAACTGCATTATTCTGGCTGCCTTTGCAATCCCCAGTTTACCTGGTGCTGGTTCTGCAGAGGCGTGTGGTGGGATGGGTGGTGGATTTTTAAAATTTTTTCTTTCTTTCTTTCGCCTAGGGCTTTTTTGTTCTTGTTTCAGGGAATTTTTGAATCCCAGTTGGGAAAGATTTAACGTGCTGGCTTTTTAGTAGTGTTAAACATTTGCTGGATTTTTAAAAACTCCTATGTAAGCATTCAAATATTAAAGACTTCAGTTTCAAACAACCTGTATATGGACTGAATCGTATTACTAATGCATTTGATCTTTATTTTTCTTCAGTGTAACATTTTCAGCTTAACATTATTGTTTATTTTGTAGATCATCTCTGCTTTCCCCTAATTATTTTTAAAAAACAATTTTAGCAGCATGAGCTAATGTAAGTGTCTTTAGAAGGCACTTGCTCTGCCAGACAGGAGGATGTTTTTCAGGTTGCATACTTTGGTTTTGTGTGCTTCTTAATTATTACTATTTTCAGAATAAATTAGACTGCATTAAAAGAGCACTGGAGGCTGAAGTTCTTTGTTCCCAGGCTGGAAATAACATGGCTAGTGAAGGTGTTGTCACTCTGCTCCAATTTTGAACTTCAGTGGAAATTTTGGGTGGCAAGTCCAGGATGTTGAACAGTAGCGGGATGCAAAAGGTTTGGGTTTTTTACGCTGGTGTAATGGACTGAAAGGCGGCTTCTCTGCTAAACCTGTGAGTAGTCGTTGCAAGAGCCTGGCAGGTTCACCGTCAGTTATACCTTGTGTTGCTTGTCAGTGCGAGGTAGGATAATGGAAGATGCATGACTGCTGGCTGCAGGGGATGGATGATACTGGGCTTTAGAGATGTAGTTTCAAGCCCTGGCTTTACTGCCCAGGCTGTGTCCCCCCAGGTAAGTCTCTTAAGAGGTTCTCCTCAAAAGCCTTGTGTTGAAAGTCATTACAGGTGCTGGCATCTTTGTCAGATGAGGTGTGGCTGTTGGACCCTTCAGCTGCTGGCTTGTCTTTGAATGGTCCCTCTTAAATCTGCTCTGGGTTAAATCTCTTTCTCTGTGTGCCTTCTGTCTACTTTAAGTTGTATCTTTCTGTAATAGGTATTTCTTGTTTTTATGTTTGTGTTGGAGGGGACCCCTAATTTTTCGACTGGGAGAAGAAGGGCAGGTGATCTTGTATAGATTAACCCATATACCCTGGTAGTTTAAAGCATGAGAGCTCCAGCTTTCCAGGATGGCAGAAAGTAGTGGGCAAGTGAAGGTGTGGTGTTAAGAGTCTTGAAGGTAAGTTGGCCTAGTTCTTGCAAAGCAAACTCCCTGGAAGGGAATGTGAGTTTTCTTCCTCTGTCAAAGTCTGCCGTAAGTTATAAACATATCAACCTGAAAAATTAAATTGACTGACCAGTTTTGGCTGTCCAGTCTGGACTGTTATAGGTACCCCCAGGATGGTCAGGAAGCTGTTGCCTTCTAGGAGAAGGCAGTATGGTAGCTGTGCCTTTTACTTTCCTATTTTTATTTTGTCCCTCAACTGAATAAAGAAGCAGATATTTTTGCTTAAAACTGGTGACCACCTTGAACATTTGATATAGGCAAAACTTCTTGACACTGACTCTGCAGGCCAGTTAAACTGAATAACGTGGTGTGGTCAACAGAAAGAAAATAGGGACATAGGCTGATCATTCTGATGTGAATGAGTAACAGCTTCTCCTTTTCATCACCTGCTCCCACAGTTTTCTAACTCTAGCTTTGTTTTTGCGCTATTATGTCAGTTATTTGTACTGCTTGATGGGAGCGTTTGCCTATTTAAGAAATACTGACTTGAAGGAACTTTTGCATGACAAAAATGGCCTTTATTTGGAGACTATTTTCAGACCTTTTCCTAATCCTTTTCCTTTCCTTCCTAACTTGAAGTTAGTCTTATTCATTGACTTACTCCATTTGAACATGCAACTGCCCCAAATTAAGGAAGCTCTGGACTCCGCATGGTTCAGTGCAGAAATCTGGGGAACAGCGTAGCAGCCGGACCCAAAAGGTGGGGTCAGCTAAACTGTAGTCACTTACTTGCTAAGTGGTGACATAAGCACTTGAGTTATTTCTAAATTAGTTAGAAAGAGGAGGGGTTGCATTTTTAAGCTATTATTTACTCCTTCAGGTCAACACTTCTGAACTCTGGCTTACTCAGCTGGGCTAACATAGGAGAAGATATGGGCAATGGCATCCTCAAAGGTGGGGGCGAGGAGAGCAAAAGGACATCCAAGAAATTGCAGCACGATGACTGCTGACCCTTGCTTTCCAGCTGACCCAGCACACCAGATGATACGAGGAACGTCTCGTTAGGGTCTGGATGGGCTGGTAGCTCTAGAAGAGCGTCTTTGTTTTGGTGGGACCTGCTGAGAAGCCTGTTCAAGCTAGCATGCTCACCTTCCAGAAGGATTGCGTTTGGCCGTGCTGATATATGTGAAGGCAACAGCTTCTGTTTTGTGCAATACTATATTCCAGTGCTACTTGGGAGCTGTATGCTCTGGCAAAGAGTTTGCTTTGTCCTGCATCTGTCCTGTTGGAGCCTTTGGCTGGAGGGCATCTTCTGTGGCCCGTAATTTGTTACTGGCTGCTTCGTTCCACAGCGTCCTGCTCTGATTAAGCAATGAGTCTTTATCTGAAAAGAAGCAAGTTGTTCCTTCACCAGTCCTCCAGTTGGAAATGGTTTCAGGACTGGACTTCTCAGAATGAGACTGGTACCAGTTTAATCTTGTTCATAGCTGGTTCATATCACTTGGTGCAATGCCAGGGTTGTTCTCTCCTGGGTGTTTGTTTCTCTGCTGTATTTATAGACAGCAACACTCATCCCCGTCAACCTCCATTTTGTGAGATTAAAATGCCAAACTTCTCTTTAGCTTCCCCCTATAAAGTGGGCTCTTTTTCTCCCGTCACTTCATTTTTCACAGAGCCCTTGCCCACGAGGTCTCGCACAGATGTCTTGTTCTGTGGACTCTAGGTCTTCTCCATCCTCCCTGGTATTACCTTGCCTGATACAGCCTGAGGCTGCTGCTTTTTACGCTTGCGTTGCAGTGCTGGCCACTTGTGCCATTGGGAGTGACTCACTCCCCTGGGCTCTTCTCTGTCCCATTGAGTTTCAATTAATCATAGAAATACCGATGATGGACCATATCCTGTTGTGCTTTGAAAGGTCCTAAAGGAGCTGTGGCAGCTCACCAGAAGGATGAGCTGGTTCTCCTGAGCTATGTTCTGAAACAACACAGACCAAATCCAGCAGATACAAGTCAAGGGGAATTTGCTCTAATCAACGAGCTGATTCCCAAAAGTGTCAATGGATCCAAGTCTGGAGTTTTGGCAGAGGCGCAGATGTTTCAGGTTACTAGAGAAGATTGAAGAGCATATGCTGAAAGAAAATAAGTGGGAATATAAGGAGGGATCCAGGAAAGCCGGTGAACGTTTCAGGTGTGTAATAGGTAATAAGTTTAAATGCTGTCCCTTTGTAAGGGGAGAAAAATCAATGTCATTTGAATGTGGTGTGAACTCAAGGCAGTGCCTTGTGGCCATGGTAAAGGCTGGTAGAACTTGCAATGTGGTTTGGGATTTGGGGTTGTTGAAATATTTGGTTTTTTGGAAATGACAGAATAGCACTCAAAGGAGGGATTAATGGGGGTGGGAGGGGAGCAGGGCCAGGGAGGGTACGGTGAGAGCCCGGATACTTGCTCTGTACCATGCTGTCCCTGAAGCCCTGGTGTGCACGCTGGTTATTTTGGGGTGAGGTCGGCCACCCTCTGCCACTCTGCCCGCCTGTCCCTGCCGCCGTGCAGTGCCAGCCCCCAGCTGGGGAAGCAGGGGACAAAGCTCCATCTAGTGTATGCATGGAGATGTCTGGCAGCTAGCAAGAGAAGAAATCCTGCAGAAGATGGCTTTCCCTAGTCCAGGCATGGGGTTTGTGTGGTTTGGGTTTGGTTGGGGTTTTTTCTTTCTTTCTTTTTTTTTTTTTTTGATAACTTGTGAATAGGACTAGGAATGCTTTGACTGTGCAAGTGTTAACTGAGTAACGTTGGCATTCTGGCAGGCGATGCTCGTTTTCTGTACCCAGGAGTGTGTGTAGAGGTTCATACTGGCTTTAATACAGTTTTAAGTAGTCTATAATGTCAGCTCTAGGCCAAACCAAACGTATGTCCTTCCGTTAAGATTAGGGGTTGTAAAGCCAGGTTACAGCTCTGTGAAGAGAAAGGACACAGAAGTTTAAGATATATAAGGTTAATGCTTTTAAGGTAAAGTATCTTTTGACTCTTCCTGACTGATTTGTACAATCTTAAACCACTTGTGAGTGGTAGATAATGCAAGTGTAAATGGACAAGACATTTTATTATCTGCTTTTAAAAACAAAACAAGAATAACAAATCACTGTGTTTGCTCTGGAGGTTGCTAAAGATAGATATTTTTTTTTTTTCTTTTTTTTCCTGAGTACTTGGAAAACCAATTGCAGTTTCTGGATGTGGCTTTGCAGCAGCCTCTCTAAAAGGATGTGGAAAATATTTTCAGGGTATTAGACACATACTGGCAACTCAGTATCAGGCATTTACTAAATTTCTGAATTCAGCAAATGTTTGTATGACAAAACCAGGCTACTACGATTTAATCTAGATTTTTTTTTTTTTTTTTTTGTTCTGTGGACAATGAGGGAAACCTTTTTTGCTTTTCCTTAATCCACCTGTGACATCCTTATCCAAAAATATGCTGCTAGTCCTCATACCTGTAGCATCTCTTCTACGATTCAGTGCCAAAGACAACTTGGTAGAATTGGTCCCTGCATGCAGTGGTAGCTCTTTGACATCTGTGGGAAGTTGGATCAAGCACCTGCGTGGGTTTTTGCTGCTGTTTTGGGGTTTTTCATAGTTTTCAGCATATTGCAAATATTGGAGATTCTTCCAGCTGGAGGAGGATCAGGAGGAGTAGAAGGTGGTGAGTGAAAAGAAGGTGGAATTTGCATCCAAAGTGGTAGGTCGAGGTGAGGGGAAGGTTTCTAGTGCTGCCCTTTCTCAACCAAGGAGCTAAAGAAACGGGAGGGTCACTTTGCTCCCAGCAGCATGTTTGCCAAGCATTTGTTTTGCAGAAACGTGCCAGCTGCTACCAAGTCCAGGCTGAGCTGTTATAATATGGCTTTTTAGGGACAGCAGTACTGTTGGCTGCTGGGCTCCAGCAAGTCTGGAACTGTACATCATTTCCAGGTGACTTTGCTGCAAATTTATTAACCTGGTTGAGTAATGTAGCGCTGTGTAGTCCTCTGCTGTAGCCTAAAATAACAGAAGGTGTGAATTGCTGCTCCACAGTAATGGTGGGTGCTCCCCCAAGTACTTTGCCAAGGTCACAAATGCTAAATAAACCAGATTAAACAAAACCCTGTTGCAAGAATTCACGATTAACTGTAGCTTTTGCAGGATTTATTGGTTACAAACTGAGCGCCTGCTTTATTTTATTTTATTTTTTTTTTGTCTGTAACTAAGGCAGATGTGAACTTTAAGTCCAGCGAAACATTTTTTTGGCTCTTGCCTCTGTTTACATGATTCAGGAGTTTGCAGTAGTTCCACAACAAATATAGCTTTGAACAGAAATAGCCATTCAAGTGCTGTGCTTCTGGCAGTGCAGAAGAGATTAAGAGGGTCTAACAAAAAGGCTTGTAAATAGTTTTGAGTTGGTGGCTTTTTTTTTTTTTTTTTTTTTTTTCAAAATAAGCCAAGAGCTGTAATGTATTTTGAAAAGTAAGAAGTGGTATTCCTGCAGCAAGTTACATGGACAGCGTGTCTCATTTGTCATGGAACAGTGCAAAACATGGTGCACACTGAATAGTTTTACTTTAAAATGGACTTTTCTTAGAACTGCAGCAGCTGTATTAATTTTTAAGAATTTAGGTGGTTGCATAAAGTTGTTTCTGAGGATTTTTCCTGACATCTCTTCTTTGAGGAGAGCTTATGCTTTTAGATGCAACATAAGGCACATGCAGAACAAAAGGGTGATGGAAAAATGAAATGAAGAAGGGCTGTATTTATGGGTTGTTAAGAAAAGACTTATGAATAGATTAAGGAGGCTCTTCTTGTATGTATTTTGACGCTTTGAAATCAGAACATATAGACGTTGCTTGCCTGTTCTTATTTTGAATGAGACTTCATTCTGTATCATGTTTTTTGATTGGGTATTTCTTTTATTTACATGTGACTCTAAGTCATTATTTTCCTTTTTCCCTCTCCCTCGTGTTCATGAACAGTTTCTGGCTAGGAAGAAGGTGCAGAATTTTTTTTATGAGGGCAGATGGGGAATTGCCGGAAGAGTCCCTGGAGATGCCAATTTCCTAGTAAATATTTCTGTGAAAGACTGCAGTTCAGATAGATGTCATGAACTTAAAACAGAATCTACAGCTGTTGTATGGGGGGTGAGGAGGTCCTCTAATCGACACCCCCGCTGACCTACCCCAGCCGTCCTCTGCAGCTGCAGAGCAGACCCTGAGGTGGTCCCACATGACCCACAGCGTACACCCCAGGGTTGTAAGCACACAGAAACTGTACCCAACTTGGGAAATCCCTGTATTGGGAGTGGTTGGGATTTGGGATGGGTACTTGGGGACAGGGGGACCTTTCTGCTGGATGTGGCTGTGCTGAGGATGCTGCTGGATCCCATGGTAGCATAGCAGCGCTGCCTGGTGGACTGCTGGGCTTTGCTTTCTCCAGGAGCCTTGGTTTGAGATTACCCCATGTCAGGGATGTTGTGGGTCACATTGAATGGCCTGAGCAAGGGAACTGACGGCCACCTCTTCTGTAGTTGTTTGCAGTTGGGCAATTCCTCCAGTGAACAACTGTCATTTTGCTTGGCCTCAATTAGCAAGTTGATAAACATCACTAATGCTTTCTTACGTGGAGGGCTGGAGTTTATCCCACCTTCCTGCCTGTGCTGTGAATACCCAAGGCAGCAAGACGGGTACATCTGTCCTGCAATTGCAAATCACGATTGCCGTGTAAATATCCAAAGGGTTGGTAAAGTAACTTGTTGCTGAGCAAAGGCTTCCTGCCCCCAAACTGTTCGGCCTGCACAGTAAAACAATCCTCTTTGCCCCAATAACTCTTCCACAAATAGCCAAAAATGTAGAAGAACGATGAGCAATGCTTAAGGACTCTCAAACTGAAGTTTGTTTAAAACGTGTGGATGCTGAGGAATTGGTTTCTGCAGGCTGGAGCTTTGTTAAATAGAAAAGTTGCTGAAGACACTCCCTGATCTGATCAGGTCCCGTAATGAACAGCCAGCGCTGTGGCTGGAGATCGAAGGGAGAGTTTGCACAACATCTGTCCAAGATTATTTTCATGTTTGAGTTATTGCAGTAACGTGTTAGGGGTTGTTTGTTCCCGTGCACGAAGTATTCGCTGTAGCGAGCAAGCCCTACACGCTGATAACACCGACCTATCGTATACTGAGCTCTGAATTCACTTTGTGGTTTTCATTACAGCTGTTTGGGGTTCTTAATCATTTCAAGCAAATCTTCCATAAACACTTTCCCTTTTGCTTCGTAAGATCTCGTTTTCTCAGCATACCAGACCGAGGATGTCATCAGCGCGAGACGAGGCTTCGAGCTGCCTCGTCATCTTTGGAAGGCGTTGAGCAGCACTGTAACAGCGGAGTCAATAAACAGAAAACCTCGGATGAGCGGAAGGGTTTAGGCTGGGAATTGCTGGGTCACTGTAAGCCTCGAGGAGCGCTGCCGTGGCTTTTTGGCTGGGCGGGACTCCAGCATGTGAATGACGGGTACGAGCTGCGAACGCTTTTCCGCAGCAGGGCTGCCTCTGCGAATAAACTCGCCGTACGACTATGCCAGTGATGGATAATTTCTAAACCAAGATATGATGGAAAGGTGACGCGGAGTCAGATCTGAGCACTATGTAGTTGCAAAGTATCAAATAGCGCGGTGATCATACGTCATCTTCCCTCTTGGGGCGACAGTGTTATCTTCTCTATTTACCCAGATAAAAGAAGGTAAACTCTGTATTACAAAATCAAAAACTACAGAGGTTGTTAGTGGAGTGTTATCGCCTTGCTTTTTTTTTTTATCACCTTTTGGTTGTTTTAGCTATCTGGCTTTTTCTTTTGCAGATGTGTGTAGAGCTCTTTAGAGAGGGAAGTACCCATAGATGTGGTGTCAAAAAGCCTTTGACAAGGTCAGGCTTTCAAGTAAAAGACAAATCCACCTCATGCCTCTTTTTTTTTTTTTTTTTTTTTTTTTTTTTTTTTTTTTTTGTAATATCTTTTCTAAGTTTTGTGATGGCTTTGAAACTTTGAGGAAGAGCACCAAGCCAACATTGGGCAACACAGTCAGCTACGTTTTAAATTCCATGGCACATTTTTGGGAGCTTGAGGTATTTGTGCGTGTGTGTATCTTCACCTGCCTGCTGCTCCCCTTCTGCCTGAGGGATTCAGCCTGTTTGAGTAGAGGTGAAACTAGGGAACCGGGGTGTACACCGTCACGTCGAGCCTCCATACCTCTCTAGATGCTCATCTCGCTCTTGTGAGCTGTACCTCCAGTGGCTCCAAGGTGGAGGTTCACCTAGGTGAACCTTGAGTCTGAAGGACTTACATCCCAGAAAACAAATTTGTCTTGCACCCGCCCTTTCCCTTCGTCTTCTTGGTGATAAAGATAGTGAGAAAACTGTGCTGTTACAGACAGCCCTTCTCCACTTCCCTGATGGCATTAATGGCCTGATCACACCCCTTTTAATTAATGAATGGGAGAAGTGCTTTCAACGCCAACCCGTGTCTTCCGTTTCTCCCAGGCCTGCAGCGGGTTGTCCATCCGCGGGATGGGGAGGGTGGTACTGAGGGTGGTTACAGGCTCCTGGGCACGAGTCTCGGGACCACGCTCAGCCCCGCAGTAGAGCCGGGTGTTTTATCTGTGCTAGCTGCAGACCCACGCCTTGCTCCAGGCTGTGTCCATCAGGAGTTTGTGGAATACCCTCATGCAGGCGAGGCAAGGTGTAGCGAGGTGCTGACTCCGAACTTCAGGGCTGTTTTGGAGTCCTCTCCTGATATCTGAAGACCTTGTGCGTGGTTGCTTCAACCCCACCTTCTTTGCTCCTCGGTAGGTGCTGGATTGCACAGGTCTGCAGCGCTGGCAGGCGCTGGGCACCGCTGCCCGTGCTGCTGCTCCGTGGGGATTGGAGTTGCCAGGTCCTTATCTGGAGCCACCCCTAGAGACACGGTCGGCCGGGACGCTGCTTGACTTTCACCCGAGGGTGCTCAGCAAAAGCCCTTGGACGCAAGGGCGGGGGGGGAAAGATGGAAGCTGTTAGAGTTCAGATGTTCGTGCCCCGCTCCCTTGACAGCTTCTGTCTGTAAGTGGCGCTTTCCCGGAGCGACGGCACCGTGAGCAGGTTGCATGTTTGATTTGTTGTGATGGAGGTTGTGTTCTGGGAGTTAAAAATACCGTGCTTGGGAGCTGGCCACTGTCTTCTGCAGAGCCACGGGAGCTGTGGCTGACCAGCCGAGATAATGATGGTGACTTTTGGAAGGGGAAGACTTATAAAATATTCCATGTTTAAAAAAAAAAATTTATAAAAATATATATATATATCCTTTTGAAACGTCATGTCAAACAAACGCTCAGGCTAATGGAGGCTCAGTTTAGGCATAAAAAGGCTTGGTGCATTATAGTGATTATTATATAGGAGTTTTTGAGGATACTCTGTTTGCAATTATTCATCTCCCTTTTAACAGGAATGGTAGTAAAGGATCGTAAAATGTGACCTTTGCAGCTTCTAGACTGAACCTCTTTAGTTTTACCTTGTTCCTTAATCTGGCGGTGATCAAGCTTTCCAAGCTATACTGCAAGCTGTGTCCCCAAGTAAATGGGCATTCAAGCAGATCAACTTACGGCGTTTTATTGAGTCAACACTCGTGCAAAAGCCACCTCCAGAGCTTAATAATTATTTACTGAGTGCTCCTGGGTCATGAGAGAGGTTTTCATTAAGTTCAGAAAGCATTATGTTCAGCAGCTTGTGAAGGTGTGTTTTAAAGACAGGAAGAAAAATGGAAAACTACTAAATGGTGTTACATACAGCTACTTAAAAAAAATCTTAGCTGAGGATTAAATGAAGTGTTTTATTTGTGTGGTTGGGTTTTGGAGTTTTTTTGAGATTTATCTTTTATTTATTTATTTTTAAAGACAAGTGCATCCACTGAATTCATTCTCATTTTAATTCACCCCTGAGCTCCTGGGTAGCAGATCTGTATGGTGGATGTGTGAGGGTTTTTTTTCCTCCCTACCCCTGCCGACGGGGGGTAAGCAAGGGGTAAGCTTTGGGGTAGGCGGATGGGTGCCCACTGGGTCGAGGGGCCGTTCCACGGACGCAGCCCTGGTGTAGGGTCAGCGGGCGCTGCTGCAGGTCAGGGTGGTAAAGCACCGGTGGGACAGAAAAACGTTCACCTTGATGATGGAGCAGATGTAACAGCAGGCAGCGTGTCTCTTCCAACACGTAACCTTCAAATGCAGAAACCCGCTTTCATATTGAGGCCTGAAAGCTAGTCCTTGCTTTATTATAAAGGCTGATAAAGGTCTCCACGCCGTTTATGTAATTGCTCTGTCCTTGGCAAGAAAGGACGTGCGAGGGTGCCAACTGTTTGTGTTCGGTTTGATTTTTTTCTTTTTTCTTTTTTTTTTTTTTTTTTTTTTTTTTTTTTTTTT